>CAUYTI010023780.1:0-32582 GCA_963575145.1 Galago senegalensis | reverse complement strand
CAATATTGTCCAATAATTGGGGCCTTCAGGAACTACACATTGTCCTTCAGGTTTCTCCAATATGGAGCAATGTCTGGGTTAGGCTCAGTGGGAGTGAGTTCTTTAGCTTCCCATGGCCCTGAATCTCCTGTCACAGTTCCTCCACATATAAAGCAAGAAGTTACATTCAGGGACTGTGCCACACTTTCACCCAATTGAAAGAATAAATTCTTTGTGCCCTTTGGGAGTGGTGGCACAGGCTGTTCCAATTCATCATAGAAAGTATGGTAAACAGCCACCTGACTGGCCTGATGGGAGGCAACCCATCCGCTGACCCTTAACTGACATATTGGGTCTAGGCTGGTGCCATCTATTCCCAAAGACATGACTTGTTCTTTTGCCTACTTAGTGCTGGAGGGATTTCTTGTAGTTAGTATCAAGGCATTGCAAGTTTCGGTAGTGCAGTCAGCTGGTGCTTTCCCCTTTTCTTTTTTTTTTTTTTTGAGACAGAGCCTCAAGCTGTCCCCCTGGGAAGAGTGCCGTGGCATTACACCTCATAGCAACCTCCAACTCCTGGGCTCAAGCGAGTCTCCTGCCTTCGCCTCCCAAGTAGCTGGGACCACAGGCGCCCGCCACAACGCCCAGCTATTTTTTGATTGCAGTCGTCATTGTTGTTTGGCAGGCCTAGGCTGGGGATTCGAACCCGCCACCTTAGGTGTATGTGGCAGGCGCCTTAGCCGCTTGAGCCAAAGGCGCCGAGCAGGTCAATTGATTTTTTAACAAAGATGCCAAGACATTTCAACTGGGGAAATGATAGACTTTTCAACAAATGGTATTGGCCAATCAGATAAATCAATGGAAAAAGGTGAACTAGACCCTTACATCTTATACAAAAAATTTACTCAAAATGGATCACTGACCTAAATGTAAGAGCTAAAGCGATCAAACTCTTGGAAGGAGAAAATCCTTATGATCCTGGATTAAGCGAAGAGTTCTTAGATACGATACCAAGGTAAACATGTGAATTGGATTTCATTAAAATGAAAAACTTCTGGCAATGCCTGTGGCTCAGTGACTAGGGCACTGGCCCCATATACTGAGGGTGGCAGGTTCGAACCGCGCCCCAGCCAAAGTGCAACAAAAAAATCACCAGGCGTTGTGGCAGGTGCCTGTAGTTCCAGCTACTCAGGAGGCTGAGGCAAGAGAATCACCTAAGCCCAAGAGCTGGAGGTTGCTGTGAGCTGTGATTCCATAGTACTCTACCAAGGATGATAAAGTGAGACTCTGTCTCTAAAAAAAAAAAAAAAAGAAAGAAAGAAAGAAAGAAAAACTTCTGCACTTTAAAAGACAACTTCTTTTTAGGGCTGGGCACAGTGGCTCGCACCTGTAATTTTTGGTTGCAGCCGAGGCAGGTGTGCCTGAAACCAGCCTGAGCCAGAGCAAGACCTCATCTCTAAAATTAGCCGGGTGTTGTGGCTGGCACCTCTAGTCCCAGTTACTTGGGAGGCTGAGGCAAGAGAATTGCTTAAGCCCAAGAATTTATGGTTGCTATGAGCTGTGATGGCATGGTAGTCTACTGAGGGCAACAAAGTGAGACTGTCTAAAAGAAAAAACAAACAAAAAGACAACTTTTTTTTTCTTTTAATAAAGAGACAGCCACAGATTGGGAAAAATATTTGCAGATCCTTTTCTATCTAGTAATCCATACCCTATAAGTCTTGCATCCATAATACGCTAAGTCTTATAACTCACCAATATAAACAACCCAATTAAAAATGGGCAAAATAGAGTCTGGATGTAGCTCTGAGCTCAGTGGACCCCACCAAGCTGCCTGAGCTGCTTAAAATTTATTACCAGAGGCTCTTTCCCTATGCTCAGTACTATCGCTGGCTCAACTATGGAGGAGTGATAAAGAATTACTTTTAAGTCAGGCGGTGCCTATAGCTCAAAGGAGTAGAGCACCGCCCCCCATATACTGGAGGTGGCAGGTTCAAACCCAGCCCTGGCTAAAAAAAAAAAAAAAAATTACTTTCGAGGGCGGCTCCTGTGGCTCAGTGGGTGGGGCGCTGGCCCCATATACCGAGGGTGGTGGGTTCAAAACCGGCCCCCGCCAAACTGCAACAAAAAAATAGCCAGGCGTTGTGGCAGGCGCCTGTAGTCCCAGCTACTCAGGAGGCTGAGGCAAGAGAATCACCTAAGCCCAGGAGTTGGAGGTTGCTGTGAGCAGGGTGACGCCAAGGCACTCTACCAAGGGCGATAAAGTGAGGCTCTGTCTCTACAAAAAAAGAAAAAAAAAATTACTGGGTGGTGCCTGTGGCTCAAGGAGTAGGGCACTGGCCCCGGGGTGGCATGTTCAAGCCTGGTCCAGCCAAAACTGCCAAAAAAAAAAGAATTACTTTTGAAATCATGAATTTTCCTTCACATTGAAAGATATTTACATTCATTACCAATCCTTCAAAAACCAGAAGAATCTGGAAAAGGAGATACAGAAAATGAATCCATACAAGATTGACATAGGCGTGGTATATTCCCACAAACCCAGTCAACACAATACAGTGAAGCTGGGGGTTTCCAGGCTCCGGAAGAAGAACTGGTCTTTGATATTAACATGACAGACTATGATGACGTCAGGAGATGTTACAGTTCTGCAGACATATGCTCTAAGTGCTGGACCCTCATGACAATGGCCAGATTCATCATTGACCAGACGTTAACGGAGGACTTTAGATTTAAGCATCATCTCTGGGTATTTTCTGGAAGGAGAAGTGTTCATTGTTGGGTCTGTGATGAAAGAGCTAGAAAACTGTCCTCTACGGTATGTTCTGGAATAGTTGAATATTTGAGTCTTGTAAAGGATGGTCAAGATGTTAAAAAGAAAGTTCACCTAAGTGAAAAAATTCACCCTTTTGTTAGAAGATCTGTAAAGTTAAAAAATACTTCAAAAAATATGCCTTGGTTGATCAAGATATTCTTGAAAATAAAGAAAGCTGGGATAAGGCTTTAGCCCTTGTTCCTGAAACAATTCATGATGAACTTCAACAAAACTTCCGAAAGTCTCACAATTCACATCAGTGTTGGGAGCATTTGAAGAAAGCAGCTAGCAAATATCAGAGTAACACGAAAAATGAAAAATGTGGACCCTGGTTATGGGAGATTATGGTCCAGTACTATTTTCCATGGGGGGATATCATTGTTTCAAAGGAATCAATCACTTACGGAAGAGCCCTTTTAGTGTTCATCCTAAAACAGGTCGCATTTCTGTGCCTATTGATTTGCAGAAAACAGGTCAGTTTGATCCATTTACTGTTCCAACCATAAGCTCTATCTGCCATGAATTGGATGCCAGTTCCACTAATGAAGAGGACGATGAGGAAAATGAAGCTGAATCTGATACCAACCATAGAACCAGAGATTATAAGAAGACCAGTCTAGTGCCATATGTGAAAGTCTTTGAACAGTTTCTGGAAAACTTGGACATATTCCGGAAAGAACAACTTCTCAAGAGTGATTTACAGAAAGATTTCTGAAGATAACAACTCCCTTCAAACTAATGTGGATATCTCCTACCTTTAATCAAGAATCAAATACTTCTAGAACCACTTAATAAAAGAGAACCATGTATGTGTGTCAATGCTAAAGTAAAAATGTCTTTTCTTGAGAAATAATTGATATTGAAAAAATTTCCCGAGACCACCAAAGGAAAGTGCCAAGATACTTAGAGCAACAAAAAGAATAAGTGGACTGCAGATAATGTTGTAAAATTTAATATTATACAAAGATAATCCTAAGACTTCTGATATACTCAGTTCTACCAGTTGCTGTGTATAGAGATAAGTGAGCAGTTAACATGCCCAAGACTGTTGGCTCAGCTCACTGGATACAAGCTCCATGTATCTGGGTGAATTGGAGTTTGTCACTTAATTATACCTGGAGCATATATTCAGTCACTTCCTAGTTTTGCTTGCTGATATTTTTATTGGTCAGGCCACTGCCAACTTTTAAAAATCATTTTAAAAGCATCTAAACCCACTCAACTTCAAAAGATATGAGTTACTAGATTAACAATTGTAGGCCTCCTAGGAGTGCTACTGCTACAATTGTGACTCCGTCTTTTCCCTCAGATAGTGATTGGTCTACTGTGAAAGAGCTTAGTAAAAATAACCAACTTCACCAAAATAGAACCTGTTATACTTGTCCGAACGCTTGGACTTTTTTACATATTTGGGTTCCTTAAATTTAAAAATTTTTCTTTCTGTGTGTGATTTTGTGTGGATTCTAATGTGTCAGGTTTCTCTTGCCTGCTTTTATAACCAAGCTAAACAAAACAGTCACTGTAGTTTAACATTCTGTCTTCTGAGAAGGATTGAGACAGAAGCTGTCAGGTTGGTGGTTTCCTTGACTTTGTGAAAAATTTCCTGCCTTGGCATTTCCGTCTACACGGTTTCTTCTTTTATCTTTTGGTCTATATCAGACAGACTCTGTTATGCAGCCAATACATCAAAAGGCTTTGTATTTCTTCCTCTTTTCCTGTTGTTTAAGAAAAATATTCAAATATGAAAGGGCAAAACTCACCATTTGAGCTTCTTGTGTAATTATGGATTATTCCGTTTTCATGTTCTAAAAATAGTGGGTCAATAAAACTCCTGAATACAAAAAAAAAAAAGGGCAAAAGACTTAAGATTACTTCACCATAGAAAAATGGCCAGTAAACACATGAAAAGGCATCCAGTTCATTAGTTATTAGTGAAAAACTATCATTAGAATACCTAAAAAAAAATCTGGATGAAGATACCAAATTTGGTGAGGATGCGGGACAACTGAAACTCTCAAACTTTGTAAAATGATGTAATCATTTTGGAAAACAGTTTTCAAAAAACATGTAATACTAGATGAACCAGCATTCCACGCCTAAGAATCTATCCACGAAAAATGAAACATATTGTCAAAAGATATGTATACAAATAGAGTAGCATCGTACATAATCATCCCCAAAGGGAAACAATCATCAGCTGATGAATAAACAAATTGTTCTCTGCCCAGTGGACAGCATGTTATTCAGCACAGCAAGGCATGAAGCCCTGACATGACCCAGGGATGCTCCTCAGAAACCTCATGCTCCGTGAAGAAGGCAGACACGGAGCGTGCCTCGTGTGTGAGCGTCCAGAAGCTGGACTGCGGTGAGGGCTGCACAACTCCACACTTTTGCTAGAAGCCACCGTTACAGTGGGTAAACTCAATGCTCTGGAAGTCCCACATCAATAAAGCTGCCTCAGCAGAATTGTAGGGTAAAGGCAGCACATTTCTTCATACCTTATTGTCCCAACATG
Source organism: Galago senegalensis (assembly GCA_963575145.1). Classification (NCBI taxonomy): domain Eukaryota; kingdom Metazoa; phylum Chordata; class Mammalia; order Primates; family Galagidae; genus Galago; species Galago senegalensis. The sequence goes on along the minus strand of CAUYTI010023780.1, from coordinate 27,276 downwards.
CTTTTAGAAAATTTCAGTCTCAACAAATAGCAAGTGAAATTGAGAAGGGGGAAAAAAGGTACACATAGTATCAGAAAAAGACCCTGTAGGAAAAACATTTGAAAAAGACATGCAGGCTCACAACGGAAATCTTCAAAAACACTCCTGAGAGAAATTAAAGATGAGCTAAATAAGAGGAAGCAATACAGCATGTCCTTGGGACTGGAAGACTCAGCGCTGTGAAGGCGTCAACTCTCCACAAACCACAGCACAAATCAGACTTCAGCAGGCTTTTGGTTTTGTTTTAGAAACTTGATTTTGTTGTTGTTATTGTTGACACAGAGTCTCACTCAGTTGCCCTGGGGTTGAGTGCATGGCATCACAGCTCACAGCAACCTCAAACTCTTGCACTAAAGGGATCCTCCTGGTTCAGACAGTCCTGAGTAGCTGGGACTACAGGTGCCCACCGCAATGACTGACCTTTTTTTTTCATATTTGCAAGTTATTTATTTTTTATTAAGTTTTCTTACTTATACATGTGTATATTAGGTTTCCACTTTTGCCTTTACAGAATTAAAAAGGCTAATGACAATGACAATATTTAACTAAGGACTAAGAACAAAAACCTCATAGAGAACAAATGAAGATAAATACTTCAGAAAAGAAATCAGACGATGGCTGCAACAAAATATTTAGCAATAATAATAGTAATAATGCAAAGAAAGGAACATTCGCATTGTCAGATAGAAGTACATCTATTATAGGATACTTTGATCAGTTAACTTCTTCTTCTTCTTTTGTTTTTTCCAAAGTCTCAAAAAATAGACAGCTAATATTTATAAATGAAAGTAACAGATAGTTTCAAAAAAACAGATCATGCCAAATCTTATAGACAATAGAGAAAGAAATACTTCAAAATCATTCTATTTAATCAGGATACACCTGATATTAAAACTGGAGAAAAGGGTGGCTCCTGTGGCTCAAGGAGTACAGTGCTGGCCCCATATGCCAGAGGTGGTGAGTTCAAACCCAGCCCTGGCCAAAAACTGTAAAAAAAAAAAAAAAAAAACTGGAGAAAATATATTATTATAAAGGAGAAATTACAAACATATTTCATATTTTTTTCTTACTTTAAGAGGCAAGGTCTCACTGTTGCTAGTCTTGGACTCCTGAAGTCATGCAATCTACCCACCTTGACCTCCCAGAGTGCTAGGATTACAGGTATGAGCCACCATGCCTGGCCCTATTTTAGAAAATTCACAAGATATTACTAAACTTTCTATGAAAATGCAAAAAAAACCCCAAAGAATACTCAAAATATTCTTGAAGGAGGAGAGAGGACATGCTTTATCAGATGTGATATGAGCAGCCTCCATGGCTCCCAGGGCAAGGCAAAGAGGCAGCCCTCCTTATAGCAGGGGCAGCCATTTTACCAAATGGTGCTGTGGCCATTATCTACACAGAGAAAGAATTAAACTTGAACCCAACCACACATTCTCAGCAGATTATAAGCTGGACAGCAGATATCCCATGACAGGTAAAACCAAGAAGTGTCTCCAGGTATTTTAGGAGAATATATTCAAGTCCACGTGCCAGTAGGTCTTGAAACGTAAGTTGAACTGCATAAAAGACTTTTGGCATTTTCCTCATCTTTATTGTTGATATTTGAGGAATCCTGAAGACTATTTTAAACAAAATTGTGGCAGGGTGCTGTGGTTCACTCCTATAATCTCAGAAGTTTGGAAGGCAAGGGAAGGATTGCTTGAGCCCAGGAGTTTGAGGCCAGCCAAAGCATCATCCTGTCTCTAAAAAAAAAAATGTTTTGTTTTGTTTTGAGACAGAGTTTCACTCTTTCCCTGTGGGGGAGCAGAGTGCCATAGCATTATAGCTCACAGCAACCTTAAACTCCTGGGCTCAAGTGATTCTCTTGCTTCATCTTCCCTAGTAGGTGGGACTGCAGGTGCCTGCCATGAAGCCGGCTAGTTTTTCTACTTTTATTATTATTTTTATTTCAGGTTAATGTGAGGATATAAACAACTAGGTTTCAATGTTTGCCTTTGTTACGTAAAGGCCTTCTTGTAGCTGTGTCTTGCACCCAGGAAGTATGCTATATACCCTTACCTTGTGCCCATTGAGAGCACACCAATCCCCCTCCCCTCCATCTTGCATCGAATTGAGTTTTTCTCTTGTGTGGACATGTATTAGATCGTCTACTGGCTTCATAATAGTATTGAGTATATTGGATACTTGCTTTTCCATTCTTGTGATACTTATACTAAGAAGAAAGTGTTTCAACTCCATCCAGGTTAATACAAAAGATGTAAAGTCTTCATCTTTTTTTATGGTGGAATAATAGTCCATGGTATACATATACCACAGTTTGTTAATCCATTCCTGGGCTAGTAGACATTTAGGTTGTTTCCACATATTGGCTAGTCTTTTTATTTTTAGTAGAGATGGGGGTCTCACTCCTGCTCGTGCTGGTCTTGAACTTGTGAACTCAAGCAATCCTCCTCCCTTGGCCTCCCAGAGTGCTAAGACTGACTACAAGCATGAGCAACTGGGTCTGTCCCAAAACATTAAAAGAGAATAAAAATTGGTGGGAAACTTAGACACACATTTGTTAAAATACAAGAATCCAAATGGCCCAGAAACCACTAAAAAATGCTGTCTCACTGGTAATTGAGAACACTGATGCTTGCCATCTGAACTAAATGTGAACAGAAATGTCAGCAAGGATATGGCCTGGCAGAGTAAGGACCCTTTTAGGAAAGTATAGGCCTCACCTACTGAGAAGACACACCCTAGTCCCAACCAGGCTATTTAGTTTTGCTCCAACAGAACGTCTGAGCTACTGGAAGTGGCTCTAAGCAGCAGAGGAGCTGCGGATCCAGCAGCGCCAAAATGGGCTGGACGTATGAAAGTAGCAATGATGAGGACGTGCCTATGCTTCACAACATGGCTGTACCCCACTCCTATGCCCCACTCCTGAACCTCACTCCTGCACCTGCCTCAACAACAGTTACGTGAGGATTAAAAATAGGCAGAACTACACTGCTCAGAGAAATACCTAGGTGACAAAACCAGAAAGAGAAACTGGGTAAGTGACCAACCTAGAGTTGAGACAGGCTGCCTATGGGGAGCCACACTGGTCACTGGGGTGGTGGTGACAGGGTATTCTCTTTGGAACCCAGTGGGCCAGATGTTTGTGTGCACATTCCTTAGTGCATTGCAGGATTTAAGAAGTTTAAAAACATATAACCTAGTTGCCAAAATCTTGTTAAGCCTGCCCTGCCACACAGAGTTTAACCTGTGTTTCAGAGATTCCTGTCCCCCACCCCCAAAGTGAAATGTCAATAATTTTAACACCCCTTCTCCAACACACAGAGGGGCTCCAGCCTCAGCTATAGGGAGGGCCCCAAGCAGGGACCTTTCCCTGGGGCCCTGCTGAGTCTGCACTTTCCCTGTGTAAACTTCCCTGCAGGTCTCTGGGCGTGGACTTTCTCCCTTCAGATCTATAATTTCTCAGAAGAGAAGCTGAGAAATGACCTGGAAATGATCGATTCTCGATAAAGGGAAGGAGAAGTGTGTCCTCAGCACCAGCACGTGGGACCTGTCAACAGGATGCCCCCCCCACACACAACCTACCTGCTCTGCTCCCATACATGCCTCTTCTGGTTCCTTCCAGTACCTTCTGTGAGCAAACATTCCCACTCCCAGGCAGAGCAAAGGGACTGGTAGGCAAAACCTTTTGACAGCCAGAAGAGGATCCTCCAGGGACATGGAGGGGACAGGTAGGCAGGATGACAGCCAGGCCCAACCTGCTCAGACCTGAAAGGAGGCAATAATTGGGTAGGGTTTGAGCAGGGCGAGAGGGTCCAGGGACAGGTGGGAGGGGCCAGGACCTTTCTGGCATGAGCAGCTTCTTTGCCTGCCTGGCCCAAGGGAGACCACAGATCAGCCCAGGCCCCCCAGCCTCCCCACTTTCTGGGAGGATGGTACTGGGGAAAGCAAACACAGGGCAGCTATGGCCCTGCCAGGTATTCCTAGAAGAGGCTGGGGCTGGGGCAGTGGCCAGACACCAGCTGACCCTGAGGTCACAGAAGGCTGAGGCTGGCCTGGGCCCTGGGCAGCTCCTGGACCCAGAAGCCCAAAAGGGGACCCCACCCAGGCTTTATGAAACTCTAGGGGGAGCAGGAGGGCAGCATGTGGGCACACAGGTGGGCCATAGGGGAACATGGCGGTGCCAGCTGATCCCCCAGTGACTGTGTAGGCTGAAAGCAGACCATCAAGACTCTGCAGCAGTCTGAGAAGTCCCTGTTCTGAGTGGGAACAGGTGAAGCCTTAGGTTCCACAAACCTGCCTCAAGCTCCAGCCCCTGTAAGGCCACTCCCAGGAGCACTCCTATCCCTATCCGGCTACCAGCCTGCCCCAGCCAGCTCTGCAAAGGAATGGGTGGAGGACTGGCCACCCAGACCCTGAAGGTGGCTTTGGGTGCACTCTCCCCAGTAGTGGTACTGGCCACCCGGCACGAGGGGGTTAATGAAGCCAGGGCCAGCTGGGCTGGGCCTGCGGCCACAGGCACTGACTGCCCTGCAGTGGGGACGTCCTGAGGGCAGAAGCAGCCGGCACAGCAGACGTGTTCACCCACTGCAGCCTGCAGCCCGCTTTGCACGCGCAATGGCCCTGAAGAAAGGTGAGCTTCTGCTGAGCGTCCATGTCACTTGCTCTGGGGGTGGCCAGCCTGTGACCCTGAGCCTGCTGAGGCCAGGGCCAGGGCTGGGGCCGGGGCCAGGGTCAGCCCTTAGAGAAGATCTGCATGGCTTACCTCTAGGGGCCTGGGGGACTCCAGGGGCCTGCAGCTCTAAATATGCTGCTGGGGTGGGAGGGGACATGTCTGGGGCTTGCAGCAGATACCTCCATTTCCTCTCCTACCTTCTTTCCTATCCCTGTGGGCCCAGCAGGTGGGGCAGGCAGGGATAGGGGAGCTTTCAGCCCTGGGAGTGAGGAGGTGCCCCTCACAGCCCAAGCTGTGGGCCTAGTCCAGGCCCATTTTCAGCCAGGCCCACTGCCCTCCAGCTGCTTGGTCTTCTGGTAGGGCCTACCCCACGTGGGTGGGGGATGGCACCTCAAAGCCCCCCTTTTCTGTGGGAAGCCCCCCAGAGGCCTGGGCTGGAGCTATAGTGCTGCAGGGACCCCTGGTGCTGCTCTGCTCCATCCTAGGGGCCTAAGCTCTCTGGGGCAGGTGCTATATTGTGGGGGGCCAGTGTCCAGCAGGTAAGGTTTGGGGATGTCACTGGCAAGGCTGCTGCCAGGGTGCAAGTGGGTGGTGATCTAGAGTCTGCCCCAAGATGTGCTGGGGAGCAGGCAGGTGAGTATACCCCAGTATGTGGGCCTGACCAAGGCATAGGATGCCTGGCTCACCAGGAGCAACAAGTAGATACCCCATCCAGACCTGCTCCAGAAAATTCCAAAAGGGCCTGAGCTCAGCTGACACCTTAGGTCCTTCCCCTTTCTCCAGATCAGTATAGCACCCTGGCCTGGCTCAAGCCTCTGTCCCAGGGGATATAGACTGCCAGAGAGTGTAACAGCCACGTGGCCTGGGTGAGGCCAAGCCCTTGGTCTTCTCTGCCACAAGACAGGGACACAGCCCCATTGGGCCCATGGTGGAAAGTGCAGAGTCAGCATTTGAGCAGAGGACGCGATTACCTGGGTGACTGTGTGTCTCAGTTCCTATGAATGGTGGCCTCCTCTTGCTGTGGGCCTGGGAAAGTTTGGTGTTGCGCTCACTCAGGCAGACCGGGGCCTCAGGGCTCATGTTCTGAACCCTTCCTGGTGCCGCCACCTCAAGCCTGTCTCCCCACAGGAGGGCTGGCCCTGGTGGTGCTGCTAGTATACTGGGCAGCACTGGGCCACCAGTGCCCCACAGTCTGCACCTGCAGCTATGACGACTACTCGGATGAGCTCAACGTCTTCTGCAGTGCAAGGAACCTCACACAGCTGCCCGATGGGATTCCTGACAGCACCAGGGCCCTGTGGCTCGATGGCAACAACCTGTCCTTTATCCCCCCGGCAGCCTTCCAGAATCTCTCTAGCCTGGACTTCCTCAACCTGCAGGGCAGCCAGTTGGGCAGCCTGGAGCCACAGGCGCTGCTGGGGCTGCAGAGCCTGTACCACCTGCACCTGGAGCGGAACCAGCTTCGCAGCCTAGCGGCCCGCACATTTACATACACTCCTGGCCTGGCCTCTCTCAGCCTCAACAACAACCTCCTCAGCAGAGTGGAGGAGGGCCTCTTCGAGGGGCTCACCAACCTCTGGGACCTCAACCTCGGCTGGAACAGCCTGGCAGTGCTTCCTGACACTGTGTTCCGGGGCTTGGGCAGCCTCCGAGAGCTGGTACTGGCCGGCAACAGGTTGGCCTACCTGCAGCCAGCGCTCTTCTGTGGCCTCAATGAGCTGCGTGAGCTGGACCTAAGCAGGAACGTGCTTCGAAGTGTCAAGGCCAATGTCTTCGTGCAGCTGCCCAGGCTGCAGAAGCTCTACCTGACCCGCAACCTCATCACAGCTGTGGCCCCGGGAGCCTTCCTGGGCATGAAGGCGCTACGCTGGCTGGACTTGTCTCACAACCGTGTGGCTGGCCTCCTGGAGGACACATTCCCGGGCCTGCTGGGCCTGCATGTCCTGCGCCTCTCCAACAATGCCATCACCAGCCTGCGGCCCCGTACCTTCAAGGACCTGCACTTCCTGGAGGAGCTGCAACTGGGCCACAATCGCATCCGGCATCTGCCTGAGAAGGTGTTTGAGGGGCTGGGCCAGCTGGAGGTGCTGACACTCAACAACAACCAGATCCAGGAGATCAAAGTGGGCGCCTTCCTTGGCCTCTTCAATGTGGCAGTCATGAACCTCTCTGGCAACTGTCTTCAGAACCTTCCAGAACAGGTATTCCAGGGCCTGGGCAAGCTGCACAGCCTGCACCTGGAACACAGTTGCCTGGGCCGCGTCCGCCCACACACCTTCACTGGTCTCTCAGGGTTGCGCAGGCTCTTCCTCGGAAACAACGGCATCTCCGATATAGAGGAACAGAGCCTGTGGGACCTGCACGAGCTCCTGGAATTGGACCTCACTTCCAACCAGCTCACACATCTGCCCCGCCGGCTCTTCCAGGGTCTCAGCAAGCTGGAGTTCCTGCTCCTCTCTCGCAACAGACTGGCAGAGCTGCCCCCGGAGGCCCTGGGCCCTTTGCAGCGGGCCTTGTGGCTGGACTTCTCACACAACCACCTGGAGGCGCTGGCCAATGGCCTCTTCTCAACACTGGGGAAGCTGCGCTACCTCAGCCTCAGGAACAACTCCCTGCGGACTTTTGTGCCGCATTCTCCGGGCCTGGAGCGCCTGTGGCTTGAGGGAAACCCCTGGGACTGTAGCTGCCCCCTCAAGATGCTGCGTGATTTTGCCCTGCAGAACCCCAGCGCTGTGCCCCGCTTCATCCAGGTGGTTCCTGAGGGGGACGACTGCCAGCCCACTGTGTACACCTACAATAACATCACCTGTGCCAGTCCCCCTAGTGTTGTGGGACTTGACCTGCGGGATATCAGTGAAGCCCATTTTGCTCACTGCTGACCTGGGCTCCCTACCTGCCTCACTTTGGCCAGACACTGCCCTGTGCTCAGGACAGGTCCTTACTATCATCCTCAGAATGAGGAGTTGACCTCCAGGGGCTTGATAGGCACACAGGCCCACACTGTCCACTTCCTGAAGGATGGTCCAGGGGCTGTGCCAGCATGGGTTGAGGACTTGAGGGCCTGATGGGGTGGGGACAGGGATGGGGGGGTAGGTAGACACACAGCCTCCCTGCGGTCATCAATTAAAGGAAGGTAACCTAACAAACCAGTGTGTGACCCACCGCATTTGACCTGTGCCCTGCCCCCCATGCCCTCCCCTTGCCCAGATCAACCTGTGCCCCAGCGAACCCTCCTGGTCTTCTAGGTCAGGGGTCCTCCAACTTTTTAAACAGGGGGCCAGTTCACTGTCCCTCAGACCTTTGACGGGCCAGACTGCAGCCCCCAAGACAAGTCAGTTGTTAAGCAGGACAGGCAGGGGTGGCAAAAACACCCGGTAGGCCTGATAAATGTCCTAAGTGGGCCGCCCATGGCCCGCAGGCTGTAGTTTAAGGACGCCTGCTCTAGGTTGTCCCTTGGGCCCCTACCCAGGATGCCTGCCCCCAACTGAGGAATGACAGGCACTTCCTCAGGTCCTCCGTGAACCTTAGACCTTGTCTCTCCTTTTTGGAGTGTTGTCCTGAGGACTGGGCAGTGTCCCTGTCCTGGCACTGGGGCACAGTAGAGGTGGTGACCAGTACACATTCTGCAGTTTCCACCCTTCTCTTCCTCAGGGAAATGCCATCTGTAGACCCAGGTGCACCTCCACCACAGTCCCACTGCAGTCCAGGCTCTTCCCTTGGAGAGAACACCACACCACATACCCATCTGCTTTCCTTTATAGTCTTACTAGGAAAAGGGGCACGAACAAGTCCTGGGACTCTCAGCTCACTCTCAAACTCACCTCTTCTGATCTTAGCTACACCCCCACCAGGGTCTGCACTCCTCTGTGGAGAGGAGAGGCAGCTCTATTATGGCTGACACCCATGTACAGCTTCCTCTGGTATCTTATGGCCTCCCCCAACTTCCACCACACAAGAAGCAAACGCATCCTCACCTGGGTCTCCAGGGCCTTTTCAATAGCATTTATGGAAGTGACTACTGAGGACAGAAGGTTCTAAAGACATCTGACTTGTGCTCATGGCAGCAGACACATTTAATAGCAGGTTCCTCTAGTTACAGGACACATCTGAGGTCATTTTACCATTTCACAGGATGCTGCCCACTCCCCCTGATAATACACACACATTACCCATTGGCCCTTGGGATGTGGGGAGCCTAAGTTTGGCTGAGGGCTTTGTGAACATGGGCACTCAGCTGCCAGGAGCAGCCTGTCCCTCTGGGGGAGACAGGAAACAGGAATGTGATGAGAGCTGGGAAGATGCCCGTGGCTTGGGGTCCTACACCACCAGTCTCTCAGCTGTACATCGTGAGAGAGCATCCAGGCCTCAGCGCCACAGGCCAGCCTCAGCTTGGCCAGGTGTCCCTGTAACATAGTGGAGACATCTCTGAGAGTAGAGCCAGGCCCTGGCATTGTCTCCAAGCCCTCTGTTCCAAGAATGTCCTTCAAAGCTTGTGAGGAGATGGCTGCTGGGCTGCTTCAGTCAGGAGGGCTGAGCAGGGGTAGCATCCAGAATCTTCTGGGCTATAGAGGTGAGTACAGGAAATGCAGGGCTCTTGGGGAACTCCCGCATGAAGTCACGGCCTTCCTCAAGGCTCCTGGCCAGATCAGGGTCCAGGGGCACAGAGCCTGTGGAGACAGTAGAGGCTAAAGAAGAGGAAGTACCACATAGCCCCAGGACAGGCTCAATAACAAGCAGTGGATGCCCCTGCCCCTACCCCCAACCCCACTGGCTGCTCTCACAGCTGAGCCCTGCTGCCTTCACAGTCATATCTAAGAGGAACACAGGCAGGCACTGGGACTGTGCACTGTAGATAGCAGGTTCCCAGCACCACAGGCTGGAAGAGGGTTGGCCCCCTATCTTGTGTGTCCACTGTGTAGCTGCTGCTCAAAACCTGAGCTGCTTTGTTTGGTCTTAATTCCCAAAGATGGCGATAGCTCATAGCCAGCACCTTCTACCGTGTGAGAAAGACAAGAGAAAAATGGCACTTGGTGGGCACAGGTGAGTTAGACCTGCCCAGAGCACAGGCCCCAGGAGGAAAAACCAGGACCCAAGTTACCCTGGCTCTGGTCACTCACCTAAGAAGGGGACTCCAGCATGCCTGGCCAGCTCCTCCCCGCCACCTCTGGAGAAGACACTGGTGCACTCCTAGGAGACAAGCTACTGAGGACCCAGCTCATGGACGGCCTCCCACACAAGCAGGCCTAGGGAGCTGCCAGCGGGCGCAGCATCCCCTCAGCCTTCACTGGTCACTAACTGCCCTGGAGTTGACACTGGTTTCCTTGAGGCCTGTACCCCTGCCGGCCCACCCCACATCAACCCAATGAGTTCCCGTGACTCACTGCACAGTGTGGGCAGGTGAAGCCGCTCATATTCTCCACGACCCCCATCACCTGCAGGCCTGTCTTCTTGCAGAAGGTCAGCTCCCGCCTCACGTCCCCCACAGACACTGCCTGCAGAGTGAGACAAGACCTGGCCAATCAGCCACAACCTAGCTGGGACATCAGCAGGAGGATGGCCAGGCTGGGCCCAGTGGGGAGAGACCACACACAGGGGACAGGATGGTGCTGCCAACAGTACCTGAGGTGTGGTGACCACAAGGGCCCCGAGGGGCCTGTAGGGGCGCAGGGCTTCCACAGTGGCCATGTGTTCATCAGAAGTCCCCGGGGGCGTGTCCACGACCAGGTAGTCCAGCTGCCCCCAGGCCACATCAGACACAAACTGCTTTATCAGTGCTATAGGGAAGGGTGTCAGGAAAGAGCCAGGCTTATGCCATGCTGACAAGTCAGGCAGGGGGGCCCTAACCCATCGAGCCACCCCCACCCCCAAGATTCTCGGAAGGCCCTGGCCACCACCTGCAGCAGGATTAGGTGGGCTGCTATGGCAGCCCTGGGCAGGGTGTAGGACACAGCAGAGAAGCAAAACTGCCCCACTTCACACGCAGCTTCTCTCCAGCACTCACACTGGCTGCCATACCCCCCCTCTCAGGGCCAGCAACTAATCCTTCCAAGGTCTCAGCTCAAAACGTGGAGCCCAAACCTGTCAGGGTGTGTGTTTGTGCCCACACCCAGTACTCAAGCCCTGAGAGGAGGCGGTGGAACGCCTGGCTGGTGTGTCCCAGAAGCAGCCATCTTCCCTGAGCTTGTTTCTCATGCACAGCTGCCTCTCCCTGCAATTAGAGGGGGGTCTAATGCCACCTGTTCCTCCAGACCACAACCTCAGGACCACCATTACCACGATCCCCTCCAACACTGAGGGTCCTCAGATCTCTGCATGCCACAGATCCAGGTCTGAGAAGACCCTGACCCCCCCTGCCCAGGAGACAGGGCTGTTGCTGACAGTGTCTTAGTAATGCTGACTAGGTGAGAGCCACTTGCCATCTCTTAGGCCCATCTCAGGCCCTACTCAGAGCCTGCCATTTGGGTGTCATGGACATAACACAACGGTCCTCAGACACAAGACTGACTGCTCAGCAGGGAGCAAGGGAACTGTTTCCACAGGGGGAGATGGAGAGGCCAGATGGACACTTTCTGACTTTACCAGGAAGCAGCAGCTGTGCAGGAGGGACAGTGTCTTGCTGTCACCCAGGCTAGAATGCCATGGTGCATCAAAGCTCAGCATAACCTGAACTCCTGGGTTCGACGGATCCTCTCACCTCAGCTTCTTGAGTAGCTGGTTCTACTGGTGTGTGCTACCACCCCTGGCTTCTTCTGAGGACTCTACCTGAGCACTGAGGGGTCCAGCTGAGTGAGGCCAACAGCAACCGCCCCCACCTGATTGTTACCATTCTTCTTGGGGCCCCTCCACACCAACGCATCATCCGGCTTCTGCAGCAGGAACCCCACAGACATGAGGGAGATGCTCTGCTCCTGATCCACAAAGACAGGCACCCAGCCACTGTCGCACTGGTGCACAGCCTTGCCCTGCACCCGGAGCATGCGGGGGATGCTAGGGCCACACAGGTCTACATCGAGGATTCCCACCTGTAAGGAGGAAGCAGTCCTGAGGGCAGAGGGCACGTGCCTAGTCTCTGTCCCCCCTCACCAGGCAAGGGCACTCACCTTCTTGCCTGTGTGGCGCAGAGCCAGGGCCAGCTCTGTGGAGATGGTGCTTTTCCCGACACCTCCCTTTCCCGAGAGCACAAGGATGATGTGCTGAACACCAGCCAGGTTACCAGGCTCTGTTATAAACATGGACAGGCCAGGTTCTCCTTAGTGCCTTGCCTCTCTGCCCACTCTATGCTATGAGCCCAGGCTCTGGCTCATGACCAGACCCAAATGCAGCCCTGGCCCTGTCTTCTTGGCATAGCAAATATCTCAGTGGAAGGTCTTCCAGCAGCCCGACCTGACAGGATCCTCTATCCCTCCTGTGCCCTGCACCAGTGAGGACGAGTGCCCCAGCTGGACCTATTCTTTACAGCAAGGTGTGCACAGGTTCTTGCACAAGCATGTGCACCAGCTTGCATACACAGGCAGTACAATCCTGCCAGCTCCCTGTCAACATTAATGGGAAATAGGTGAAGTGAACAGGACCTGCAAGCAGGATGATGGTACCTCAGTGCCCTCCGCCAGCCCATTCTCCTGGGGTCAGAGGAGGCATTGGCCCTAGGCTTCCAGTTCTCAGGAGTACGCAGACCTGTCATGATCCTCACTGGCTCACAGCCACATTCTTGGCCCCTTTAGGGGACCTTATGAAACCTCAGCTGATGAGAGCTGACATAAGATGCAACAGTGTCCTTGGCCACTCCCCTCCCCCACAGGTCCTGGTCCTCACTCTTGGTCCCTCCCAACCATTCTGGCCCACCTCCTCTTCCTTCCAATAGTCTGCAATGCAGCCAAGTGCATTCACAGCCTCTCAGTTGCTGCTGCCTGCATGGAAACCACCCTCAGCCCTCTGTAAGTCCCCATCACATCTGGAGGAGTCCCCGGAAGGGAAATTACGAGTGATTCAACAAATGATGCATAAATACTGTCCCTGCTCCACCATTTTTTTTTTTTTGAGACAGAGTCTCACTATGTCACCCTCGATAAGAGTTCTGTGGTGTCATAGCTCACAGCAACCTCAAACTCTTGGGCTTAAGCGATTCTCTTGTCTCAGCCTCCTTAGTAGCTGGGACTATAGGTGCCCGCCACAATGCCTAGCTATTTTTTTGCTGCAGTTGTCATTGTTGTTTAGCAGGCCCAGGGTGGGCTCAAACCCGCCAACCTTGGTATATGTGGCAGGCACCCTACTCACTAAGCGATGGGTGCTGAGCCCTGATATACCTTCCAAGGGCAGGTTCAAAGACCTCCAAATCTGAAGCCTCCCACGAAGAACTCACAGGGAACCAGGCCCAGCTTTCAGGCAAGTCTTTGTCACAGGTGCGGTAAAGCATCTGCCCTAAGTCTTTGGGTGACACAGAAAGAGCACCCTTCCCACCAGCACTAACACAGAACGCAGAGATCATGGCCTCACAGTCACCTGTGGCAATCAAAAGGTTGTTATTTAAAACACTTAAACAGGCTCGGCGTCTGTGGCTCAAGCAGCTAGGGCACCAGCCACATACACCTGAGCTGGCGGGTTTGAATCCAGCCCGAGCCCACCAAACAATGACGGCTGCAACCAAAAAATAGCCAGGCATTGTGGCGGGCACCTGAAGTCCCAGCTACGTGGGAGGCAGAGGCAGGAGAATCGCTTGAGCCCAGGAGTTGGAGGTAGCTGTGATGCCACAGCATTCTACCCAGGGTGACAGCTTGAGACTCTGTCTCAAATAAAATAAATAAATAAATAAAACACTTAAACAGCAACAGGTATTGGAAGCACTACGTGCATACAGTAGTAGTTCATTTTTGTTGCTGTTGGGGAGCTCTACTAGAGCCACCAGAGATTGAGCGGGGTCTCAGATCTGACTCCACTCTGCCGTTGTGCTGATACTGTGTGACAAAAGTATCCTGAGGAGGACTAGGGAAAATCCTCTGTCCAGTAGGCTGGTGCCTATGCCAGGTAACTGGAGGATCAGATTCTCCCCAGATGACTCCTGAGTGATCAACCTTAAAAACATTTTACTCCTATACTAACTGACAAAGTTTATAAGTGGATTATAAACAAAGTACATTCACAAAGGGCCTACTAGTTGTGAGTGACTGTGCTGGAAGGAGCAAAGAAAGAATAGGAAGCAGGATCCCCATGGAGGGAATTGAGGGTCCTCTTTATGGATAATGTGCTGGTCAGCCTTATGGCTAAGTCCAAATGAATCCAGATAGCTCAATATGCAGAACAAATACATTTTTATATGAAAAAACTCTTTCTGGAAAGATACAAGAAACAGATGCCAGAGTGTACCTATGGGCATAGAGCAGGCTCTTTTACAATATACCCCTTCAGCCTTTTGAATTTTTATGTGTATTCTTTCCTGGTTAAAAAACATTCCATCAATGTCAATAATATTCTTCTTCCCTTGTTGCTAATTTCTCTAAGAACGACTTCCAGAGTTTTGCCTCCAGTATAAAACTTCAGTGTTATGCTTATAACCTGTCAGATGAGTACAATGTTCTTAAACCTTGGTGTCCAATGTCGCCCTTTTGATACCAAACCCTGAGGTCCTTTAGAAGATAAATATGGGCTGGGCATGGTGGCTCACATCTGTAATCCTAGCACTCTGGGAGGCCAAGGCAGGAGGATCCCTTGAGCTCAGGAGTTTGGGACCAGCCTGAGCAAAAGCAGAGACCGTGTCTCTACTAAAAATAGAAAAAATTCAGCAGGAAGTGCTGGTGCACACCTTTAATCCCAGCTACGTGGAAGACTGAGGCAGGAGGATCACTTGAGCCCAAGAGTTAAAGACTACTGTGAGCTATGATGATACCATTGCACTCTACTCAGGATAACATTTAAAAAAAAAAAAAAAAAAGAAAAAGGCTGGGAGCCACACCTATAATCCAAGCACTATGGAAGGCTGAGGCCGGTGGATTGCCTGAGCTTACTAGTTCAAGACCAGCCTGAGTCAGAGGAAGACCCTGCCTCTAAAAATAACTGGGTGTTGTGGGGCACCTGCAGTCCTAGCTACTCAGGAGGGTGAGGCGAAAGAATCACTTGAGTCCATGAGTGAGATTGCTGTGAGCTATGACACCATAGCACTCTGCTGGGGGCGACAAAGTAAGACTCTGTCTCAAAAGGAAAGGAAGGAAGAAAAGAGAAAAAAAGAAAGAAAAGAAAGAAAAATGTAGCAACCACTACTTACAAAAGCCTACTTTGGCTAATCTGTTCAAACTCTGATATTCCTGTTCGTATTTATTCTGTCGCACCCAGAATTTCACTTTTTAAAAGGCTTAGATAGAACACTACTTCTACAAAGAAACAACTAATTTTCCTTTTCTAAACAATAATATATATTTAAACAAGGCTTCTTCTTAACTCTTCCCCAAACTTTAAATCCCAAGTTTGGCGTCACCAGGCTACCAAATTAAAAACCCGTAGCATAAGACAGGGAAATAGCTACATTCAAAAAATAGGTACAACTTTCTGCGCATTCTACAAATACGGTTACAGAAACAACACTTCCTCTTGAGCTGCTCTTGGCCCAATAGCACCATCGGTTACAACGAGCACCTGCTACTCACAAGCACCACGTACGCAAAAGCACGCACGCCTCCGCAACCTTCACTCTGGAAACAGAAAAGCATGGTTAACAAAAAGCGGGCTGCGCTGGCTGCAGCCTGTCAGGGACTTGCTCCTGGCTCCCCTTAGAGCCAGAACCGCGGGGGTCACTCCGGCACCGCCTCTGCCGGCGCCCGCGCTCCTCAGAACCGGGAAGCGAAGACTGGTGGGGTCTCCGCGTCCCGTACGCTGCCACCCTGGCGAAAAGGCAAAGCACAGTGGGCCCCAGCTGGCGAGGACGACGCCCGAACGGCCAGCTGTCCCGGGCCCGAACTGACCTGCCGCTGCCTCCATCCCACCACCAGGCTGGAACTCGCGGCTTCCGGCCGCTTCAGCCCGAGGACCGTGCGCCCCAACCAGAGTGAAGAGCCTTCGAACCAATGGGCAGCTCGAGCCCGCCCCCACCCCATCTTGATAAGACTAGTGTCTCTTCCTTCAGCCAATTAATCGCCGGAGGTGTTCCTCAGACCAGCCCGCAGGTTCCGGCTTAGACAAAACGCGGGGAGCTTACTTCCGTGCCACGCTCGCTAGTGGGAGACTTCCAATGGGCGCGCAGACTTTATCTCTCACTGCTTGAGATATAACCAATGGGAACATGGGATGAGGATTGACAGGCCCTGCAACTTGTCGGCCCTAGCTGCGCTGGCCGGAGACCCGCCCTCCACCCGAAGCCCGGAGCCGGGCGCACCCGCCCGGACAGCCGGAGCCAATGCGGCGCGGGGGGCGGGGATTGTTTACGTCCCGCTCAGGAGCGGAAAGTAGGTCACCGCCGACCCGGCGGATCCCGGCGGCGGCGCGGCTGCAGGTGAGCGGCGGCGGGGCTGTGGTCAGCGCCTCCCAGAGCCTGGGTCGGGCCCCACGGACCCCAGAGGGCTCGAGGCGGGCCGCGCGCGCTGACCTTGCTGGCCTGGCTGGCCCGGGAGCGGCGGCCGCCAGCACTGTCAGGCCCGCCCGCCCTTTGTTCCTCCGAACGGCCGATTCAGCGCCCCGAGTCCGGACTTGCTCGGCGCCAGCCTCCTGACCGCGGGGCTGCCCTTTCCTCCTCCCAGGCCCACACGGGCCGGGCCGCGAGAACCAGGAAATAGGCCTGGCTAGTGCGAGCCTCTGGCCTCCAGGGTTGGCGCGGGCCGCCTGGCTTCTTGCGGTGACAGCCGCGGCTGGCCATTCATTCGCCGTGCATCACGTGGCGCCTACTGTGTGCGGCAAATGTTGCGAGTGGAGATTAAGCCGGGATGGGAGCCCATTGGAGCCGCGAGCTTCAGTGCGGGCTGGTAGAGGCGTAGTCGGCGTCGGCGGAGGTGGGCCTGGTGCTGCCCGCGGACGCGCTCCCAGGACTGGGAAACTGCACCTGCGATCGTTCACCCACCCGATGCTTGGGGCGTCCGTGGCCCCGGCCCGTCCTTATGTGGTGAACAGTTCCCGCCCTCATCGGGATTTCAGCCGGGGGAGAGCCAGGCATTAGATAGTCCCAGAGATCAGCGTGTCAACGTTAAGTTGGATCTGGAAGATGAGGGCTGAAGGTAGAGTAGGACCTGCCTTAAGCAGGTGGAGAGGGGCGTTCGGGGCAAAGGGCAGGAACGAGCAGGCAACTTACAGGAGGCAGGGTGACTCGAGGAAGCAGAGAACCAGACTTCGTAGAATTCTGCATTTTATTCTAAGAGCAATGGCAATGCACAAATGGGTTTTAGAATTTGTGTTTCAAAACAGAACTTGGCTGTAGTGAGTGAAGTGGAAGTTGAGTCATGTGGTCCAGGGGATGATGGTGAGGCTGCCTGTCAGCGAGAAAGAGACTCAAGTGCAGTGGGTGGCATCCAGTCATGGTGGGCAGGAGGAAGGGTGTGTCAGGATGGATGGCTGCCATGTTTCTGGCATGAAGAACTGGGAGGTTGGAGATGCCACTTGTCAAATTGGACAATGGAGGCGGAGCCAGTAAAGGTTAGAGATGCAGGCGAGGCAGCCAAGTTCGTGAAGAGCTGGAGAGAGAGGACCTAAGAGTCACATTCCGGAGTCATGGACGTCTGGATGGCATTTCACACCATCTACCTAGGTTTTATCAAGGTGCTCAGATACCTGAGTGAGGTACAGACTTGCGAACAATTCTGGAGCTCTGGCTCAGCATCTACCTGGCTTCTGCCTCCACGTGGGTCTGTGGCCCAACCTGCAGAGCAGCTGAGACAAAGGCCTGGGGCTGGTGGTGCTGGGGGCTATTCTTACAGGCTCCATGTCTTCTTTTGCTCAGAACCTGGTTTGTTTTTTTTTCCCCCAGATTCTCTTCACCATGGCCAGACGCCCCCGGAGCAGCAGGGCATGGCATTTTGTCCTGAGTGCAGCCCGCCGAGACGCAGATGCCCGAGCTATGGCTCTGGCAGGCACCACTAACTGGGGATATGACTCTGATGGGCAGGTAGGTCCCAGTGGACAAGGGTGGAATGAAGTGTGGAGAAGCTTGAGGCAGGTGTTATCTGACTGGGAAGCATAAAGAAGTTCCTGAAGCCAAAAGATGGAGCAAACCTGGGGCTGAATCCTGGATGTGCCATACTCAGTGAGGCTCCTTAACCTGGTAAAGGACACACAGCCTTAGGAGTGACAGGACCTTAGAACAGGCACCATATTCTTCTCTATTCTCTCTTCTCTGACAAATGCAGTTCACGGAGGTTGGCAGTTTTTCGTCAGTTCATTCAACAAAAATTCTCCATTGTGTCTACCCAACCAGTTTCCAGAGATAGCTACTAACTGAACTGCTAGATCTTTTTTCTGCCAGTACAAATATGTATTCTGTTGCCCTCGGTAGAGTGCCATGGCATCACAGCTCACAGCAACCTCCAGTTCTTGGGCTTAGGTGATTCTCTTGCTTTAGCCTTCTGAGTACCTGGGACTATAGGCACCTGCCACAATGCTGGGCTATTTTTTATTGCAGTTTGGCCAGTGCTGGGTTTGAACCTGCCACCCTCAGTCTGTGGGGTGGGTGCCCTACTCAGAGTCATAGGCGCCACCCAAAGCCCTGGTTCTTGAAAACCAAAATTCCTAGGCCTCTCCCACTCAGGGAGGCCCCCAAATATGAAGGTCCATGGAGAGGCTCAGGTGTTTGTAGACCAGGCTGGCCAGTGTACCTGTGGGCTTTGCTGGGTTATACTGATGTCTGCTGTGGCAGGGCCCCTGGGATAGGCTGTACTGCCTTTCTGCCTGATGGGTGGCAATGAGGCAGAAGGGGGTGAGGTTTCTCAGCTATTTTCTTGAGATATACCTTAGACCAGAGTAAGAGTTTGGCCATTAGCTGGTGGGGCTTTTGCTTGAGTGACTTGTCTCTGCCTTGTTGTCTCAGCCAGATGTCCTAGGAAGGGACTGGGTCCCTCTCCTCCAACCAAGGGCTTCTCCCTTAGCCCTACAGGACCACCGGGCATTGGGGGAGGATCAGAAGCCATAGTTTGCTGACCAACCTGCTCCAAACAGGGAGAGGCCAAGCCTACATTCCTTTCCTGCCTCCAGCTCCCACTAGTCACATGGCTGAGCAAGCTGCTGTCTACCCATCTTACAGGCTCATAGCCATGGCAGGCAGGTGGTGTCTATAGGCTGGGTGCAGTCTCTGACACATGCATGCTGCTTGTCCTCTGTCACCAAATGGGCCTACAGACATGTGCATGGGCAGGTCATTCTGGACACCTTGGAAGGTTGAATTGACATACACCTCTGCACACAGAGCTGCCAGTGGGGTCAAGTCTCTCTCCTTCCCAGGGAGGTAGGGTGATAGCCTCAGGGTTCAGTTCTGGACCCTGGCTCCTGACTCAGTGGGCCTGCCTTGGCTTTGGGGTGATCCCCTCCCATGCCAGAGGGATGTAGTCCTCTGGGTCTGCCTCTCTACAGGGTAGGACCCTCATCCTCTTCAGAGGACAGCTGTTCTAAAGTTGGTCCCTGATAGACCACATTTGCCTAGATACTGAATGAGGTTCCTAGGTCCTGGCTCTTTGTGGCTTTTCCTGAAGAGGCAGGCCCCTTCTGGGGCAGCACATGCTGCAGGTGATTTCTGAGGGGGCTATCCATCTCCCCACAGGTGCCTATCTCTGACACAGACCTCCTTACTCAGCTGTGTCTCCTGTTGACTCATTCATTTCACTTAGTAACTGTGGCCACTGTGCGGTTGTAAAAGGCAAGATGAGAGAAACAGGCTTCCCTTGAAGAGCTTTTGTTCTAATAGAAAAAGGTACAGAAACAAGACAAAGGAGAATTTCAGAGAAGTGCAATGAGAAGAAACTGAAATAGGTGAAAGGTCTGGAAGAGCCTCACTGAGGTGGTTAACTATCCTCTCTACTTGGAGAAAAAAATAGTTCTATTCAGGAGAGGGGATGGCAGATGTACAGAGCCCTCTGATGGGAGCCAGTGTGACAAGAGGGTGGCAGAGAATAGGGGTGCAAACAGCAGGCCAGGGTACATGCTGTGGTGGAAATATAAGCTTTCTTAGGGCAGCAGGGATCTACCTATGGTAGAGGAAGGAGGCTGACGCCCTGCTGGCTGTGGCTGAGCCCAGCTATGGTATCTCCAGTCCTGGCATGGGTCAGGGCCTACAGGGGCTGGGTGAGCAAGCCAGCAGAGGCATGGGAAGGATCCAGGCTCATAGAAATCAAACCTGGCTGACCTAGGTGGGTCTGTAGGTCAGTCTGTTGCCAGAACCTGACGAGCTCAGTCTTGGCATCTGGCCACTGGGCCAAGATCAGAACCCTAGGACTTAAAGAACTTCCCATAAGGACTGAGCCCCTTGGAGGTAGCAGCTAAACCCCAGCTTCCTGCATCCCTGTAGCACATGCTTACTATGCCTTATGAGAGAGCAACCCCTACCATGGACAGGCTGGGTCCTTGCTGTGAGCCAGCTGCCATCTGGGGGCACCTGTGCTGCTGCCCTGTGGCTTCTTCATGTACAACCTGCCTTGACAAAGCTGGGTAGGGAGCCTGGGGCACTATCTTGGGTATTCATTAGTGGCTGGACCTCCAGGGAACTACTGGCTCTAGGCCTATGGGGAAGTGGCCTTGCCAGTTCTGGCACTAGGTATGGGCAGGAGCCATGCCCTGGGGCACTGCAAGGTCATGCTGTGCACATGGGACACCAAGCAATTCTTCTAGACCCCATCATCAACAGATCAGAACTGTTCCAGTCCCCCAGGGTGGGGGATGGGGGAGGTCAGGGCCAGTAGAAGGTGGGTGGCAGGCAGGACAGTGCATCCTTTCCTCCCAGCACAGTGACTCAGATTCCGACCCTGAGAGTGCACCCCTGCCACCGTCCATCCCCAGCGCCGTGCCTGTGACTGGAGAGTCCTTCTGTGACTGTGCCGGCCAAAGTGAGGCCACCTCTTGCAGCACCCTGCACACAGCTCATCGGGGCAAGGACTGTCGTTGTGGGGAGGAAGACGAGTGTGAGTGCCAGTGGGTAGGCTTGGGGGTGAGCCTAGGGGACCTCTAGCAGCTGCCCCAGCCTGGGCCTCTCCTTCTTGCAGATTTTGACTGGGTATGGGATGACCTGAATAAATCCTCAGCCACTCTGCTGAGCTGCGACAACCGCAAAGTCAGCTTCCACATGGAGTACAGTTGTGGCACTGCAGCAATCCGGGGCACCAAGGAGCTGGGGGAAGGCCAGCACTTCTGGGAGATCAAGATGACCTCACCTGTCTATGGCACTGACATGGTAAGTGGCCACAGGCCAGGGGTATCTTGGCCCAGGGGTGGAGCAGAGGGTGGCCTTGGAGGCCTCACTGCCCAACCCCATTGCTCCTAGATGGTGGGCATTGGGACATCAGATGTGGACCTAGACAAGTACCATCACACATTCTGCAGCCTACTTGGCAGGGATGAGGACAGCTGGGGACTCTCCTACACAGGTGTGTGCAGCCCAGGGTGGGGCAGGTAGAGCAGGGCAGGGCCAGGCTCCTGGGCTTACCCCTGCCCCACTGCCCTTAGGACTCCTTCATCACAAGGGAGACAAGACAAGCTTCTCCTCAAGGTTTGGCCAGGGCTCCATCATCGGTGTGCACTTGGACACCTGGCACGGGACACTGACTTTCTTCAAGAACAGGAAGTGCATAGGTGAGGGTGGCAAGGGCACAGCTTCTCCCAGTCATGACCTTGCATGGAGACAGGCACCCAAGTCTTCCTGAAAGGCTTTCTCCTAGGAATTGGAAGTCCCAGGGTCCCCAGAGGGTGGGCCAGGGTCCAGTACAAGTCCAGGCTGGAATCTCACGGACCAAGGTGTGAGTACCAACATCCCACTCAGTTGCACAGTGGCTTACAAGGTCACTTTAGCATGATGCCTCAGGGGCTGATTGGGCAGCATGACCCTTCCTTGCCCTTCTCACTGGCTCAGGGCTCAGGCTGGGCCCCTCCCTTCCAGGAGTGGCAGCCACCAAGCTGCAGAACAAGAAGTTCTACCCGATGGTGTGCTCCACAGCAGCCAAGAGCAGCATGAAGGTGATCCGCTCCTGTGCCAGTGTCACCTCCCTGCAGTATTTGTGTTGTTATCGGCTGCGGCAGCTGCGGCCAGACTCAGGGGACACACTTGAGGGCCTACCCCTGCCGCCTGGCCTCAAGCAGGTGCTGCACAACAAGCTGGGTTGGGTGCTGAGCATGAACTGCAGCTACCGCAAGTCCCCAGCACCCTCACCCAAGGCAGTGGCTGTAGCCAGTCCCAACAGCCCTGAGACCAGGCCCTGCCAAAGGAAACGCTGCCGACGGACCTAACTTATTTTCCAATGAAAATTGCCTTCTTGGGCTGGGACAGTTCTTTTCTCTGTCCCTTCCTTCCAACCACACTCCAGGGCAGGAGAGGGAGGAGTTGGGGGAAGTATCTGGAGCCATCTCCCAGCCTCCTCTGAGGCCAGGACAGCCCTTCCTATAGAGCCTCCAGGGCCACAGGCCACTGAATGTCCATTCTGCTGCCTGTGCTGGCTAGGGAAGCAGCTGCCGGGCCTTGAGTCTCCCAGGGGGCTGTTATCTGCTGCCTGAGGAGAAGGGCCTCCTTGGAGTTCGGCTGTCCTGTTTCCGTGGCCTTGGTTTTTTCTTAACTTGCTTTGCATGTGACTGGCTGCTCCTCTTGTCACAGAGACTTCCGTGACTGTAATAAACATAAGAGTCTAACTCTTAACATGCACACAACTGTGAGATTAAGCAAACCCACACAGGGAGGCCTGGGGCTCACTGGTCGTCTATGGGTTTTCTCCTATTGCGTCTGACTCCATCCTGACACCCTTGCTACCTAGAAATTTCCTAACTGCTCCTCTCAGAGGATGCCACCTAAGCTCCCAGGTGGCATAGGGGACCTGGCAGCTCTGCTGCCCCCCAGATTGTCCTAGCTGGACATAGAGCCCTGCTGCTAGGCTCCCCATGGCCACTATGTCCTGGGCCAAGGGCATGTGATGCCCCCTCACTGCCCAGGCCCTCTACCTACATGCTACCTAGTAGACAATAACTTGCTCATCTGCTCATCCCAGTTATTCAAGAATTCTCCCTGTCACCCTTTATTCTACCTGTGAGGTCACACCCACCCAGAGGGTGAGAACCCTTCCTAGGCTAAGGGTACTAGTTTTGCCCCCTCCCTGCCCCTCAAGGTATCCCATCCAGTCAGTCCCTGAGGCTGTGTACCATCCTACTGGTAGACAGGAGAGGAGGCCCCACCAGGTCCTGCAGCTGTGGTCAGGAGCCCAGGTCCAACAGGAGGTCAGAGTTGGTGGTGGTCAGGAAGAGGCAGATGCGACGGGAGAGGTCAGGCCCCACTCTACGGGGCCGTGTGCCCTTACCAGCCTTCACAGGGAGGTCAGCCAGGAGGCCCATGCGCTCCTGCTCTGTGCTGCAGGCCTTGAGTGCCTAGGGGCAGGCATAGGGATGAGCAGGTGGGTTTGGAGGACCTAGCCTCCATTGGGTAGGGGATAAGTGGGGAGCCTACCTGCTGTAAGAGGCGGGGGGAGGGAAAGGCAGTGACAATAGCATCAGCCACAGCTGGGCTGACCCGATTAAACTGCCTGATCTGCCTCCACCAGGCCCTCCGCAGCCCTGTGCCATCTCTTGTCACTGGCTTGCCCACTGCCCAGCGCCCTGCGGTGCAGAAGGAAAAGGCATGGGACTCCTGGTACTGCCTGAAGACAGGGAAGAGCAGAAAGATCTTTTAGCGACTCCACCTTTCCTGAACACCCCTTTCCCAGCATGCATCAAAGCCCACCAGCCCTGCTTTGACCTCAAAGAGGCCAGGAAGGCACCACAACCTCCAGGTGACCTTATTCCCCCTCCCATTCCTGCAGTTTGGGCAGAAGTACACACTTGAAGGGGCGCTGAGCAAGGGCTTTGGTGATGGCGCAGACATGCTGACTCAGCTCCTTCCAGGAGGCCACCAGCAACACATCTATATTTGCCCAGAGCTGCAGGAGCACCAAGGCCTGGGGAGGACACAAGCGTTGGGCAGGGGCTGAAGAAAGGATCCCCTGGGGACACTCAGTCCCCCCTCAGATCAATCCTACACAGTATCCTGGGAACCAAACCCAGCAGAGGGCAGCCCAAGTGTCACAGCTAAGGCCAACCAACTCACCAATCCATACTGGCCCTCACCTCTTCCACCTCTGGCCAGCCAACAGCCACCTTGGCATGGGCCACCTCTGGACTCTCTGGCTGGTGTGCCTCCTTGGGGATGGGCTGGTGAGACCTGAGCAGAGATGACCATCCCTCTGGGCTCCCCATTCTCTACAGGTCCCACCCTCCCTGAGTTCTCCTGTCCCTCTAGAGTCCATAGCAGCCTCCAGATGACCCCCACCCTCCCTGAGCCCCTGTCCCAGCCCAGGCATCAGGGTGAGTGATACCACAGGTAAGCGTCCAGCCCAATGATGGCCAAATGGGGGCAGGAGGAAATCTCAGGAAAGGTCCAGGGCACTGCGCGGGGTGGGCTAGAGAGCTGCAGAGAGAGTGTATAGCACACATTTGGTCAGGGGAGGGCTGCAACTGCAGGGTCCATGGGCCACCTGGCCACAGGCACTTTACACAAGACCAGCAAGCATAAGAGCAAGCCAGTGGTGCAGGAGGAGCCCAGCAGCACTTCCTCTGCCCTGTCACCTCTTTCTGAGAAAACCAGCTCTGTACATCCCTTGAGGTTGAAGGGGCTAAAGAAAACTTCTGGACATATCCTAGACTTCTAGAAGGGTTGGACAGAGCCCCTCATTCCTGGTTTACCTCTGTACCCCACCCTGGCATTTACCTGGCACACAGCAGATGCCTGACAAGGGTTGATACTTGGACATTGGAACTTGACAAAAGATCTAACCTGATTACAAACTAGCACAATCATCACCAGACCACTGTCTGTTTCTTCTGCAGCCAAGGCTGCTGCTCACTGGCTGCCCTGTCAGTTTCAAATCTGCCCCCTCCCCCATCGCTTATTAGCCTTTTCGCTAAGGTTAAGTGTCAATACTGCCCCCAGCTGTGCATGGACACTTCCAATCAGGCTCCAGGTTCCTGGCCAGTCCATTGCCCTTATCTCCTGAGCCTCCCTACTCTCCTAAGGACCTTTTCCCTGTTATAGCTTTCCAGAAGCAGCTAAGGCTCCTCTAAGAGTAGCTGAACTTCCTGCCAGTGCCCAAAAAGGCTCGGAGGCTTTCTTCATCTCATCTTCAATCTCTCCATGGTTTCTAACCAGAGAGGGATCCCAGCCTCCCACATTCCCTGTTCCAGCCACTCTTCCATAGGGCAGAAACTGGCTGAGGAACCCAGCCTCTCATGATTTGTGGAGAAGAACTACTGCCTGCATCCAGTCACCTGAGTCAGTTGGGCGACGCCATACAGAAACTCCTCAGGCTCCAGAAGCAGCAGCAGTTCAGGTTCCTCTGCCTCCCACACCTCAGGAGACACCTGTGGGAACAACCAGGGTGCAATGCTGCCCACCCTCTGCCTGTGCACTCTAGGGCCTCTGCCTGGGCAGCCCAGCAGCTCTGTGGTACATGGCCACAGCCAAGCCCAGCTCAGACACACTGACACTGGTACATGGCCACAGCCTCACTGGGTTCAGAACATTCTCCAGCAGCTCCTGAACTGAAAATCTGATGCCCAGCCCTGTTCTTTTCCAGCAGGGTGGTTTGGGCACCGTGCACTCAGCGTTTCCTGTTCTGAGTGTACTCATCTGCAAGACTTGCACGATAACAGCAACCACACTTTGGGACGTTTCCAGGACAGGAAACCCTGGATGCAGTGCACTCAATCCCGGGGCGGACCCTTGGGAAACCCAGGAAACGGGGCTCCTGCTGCAGTCACCGGGGATACTCACGCTGTAGGGGCAAGGACAAGGGTCGGGCTTCATTCGGCTCCACTGGAGGCTCCGCGTGGGGCGCTGGGGCTCGATGTGATGCTCACAGCCCAAAGCCTCCAGGGCCTCCATCAAGACGTCTGCACTCGCATCTTCCAGAATGGCTGGGTCCACCGGAGGGAGACAGAACTCAGCCACTCCTTCCTTCCACTCACAGGAGTAACTTATTTGGGTGGGGGTCGCAGCCTGCCACACCCACACTCATTGCTTGCATGCTTCAGGAGAGCAGAACCCAGCCCAGGTAGAAAGCCGGCCCCGAAGTCCCGGGCCGTAGGTAGCCGGCTGGGCGCCACTTTCCGTCCCCATCGGACCGCAGACAACTTCCCTGCGGTGAAAGGGCATTTCCAACGCCCGAGCTCCAGGCAGAAGTGCGGACGTGGCGGCTACGGCCTGACCCCGCGGGGACCCTCACCCTCAGCCACACCTGGGTCCACGCGCACCGTGAGGCGCCTCAGGGCCTGGTCAGGCCGCAGCAGCCGCAGCGCCTCCTCTGCCGCCCGGCGCTTCTCGACTGGGTCCCGGGCCTTCTCGGCGGCCTCGGCGCTGGTGGAGTCTTCGGCGTCCGAGTCCGAGAGCTCCCAAGTCGGGGGCCGCCGCGAGCGGCTCCCGCCCCGACCCCTGCGCGAGCCCGGGGCACTGCCGGATGTTCCCGACGCCATACCGGGTCAGGTCTCCTCCTCTCCGGCCGCGCCCGGACGCCTTTGTCGGGCACCCAGGCCATTTCCGGTGGCGGGCGGGCCTCAAGGTTTGTAGTGGAGACAGCTTCCGGCTGGAGCGACGAGACTGCGGAACGGCCATGGCGCGCAAGAAGGTTCGGCCGCGGCTGATCGCGGAGCTTGCCCGCCGTGTGCGCGCTCTGCGCGAGCAGCGGGAGCGGCCGCGCGACTCGCAGCGCTATGCTCTGGATTATGAGACGTTGACGCGACCGTTCTCGGGCCGCCAGCTACCCGCTCGGGCCTGGACCGACGTGCGCCGCGAGAGCCGCCTCCTGCAGCTGCTGGGCCGCCTCCCGCTCTTCGGCCTGGGCCGCCTAGTCACGCGCAAGTCTTGGCTGTGGCAGCACGACGAACCGTGTTACTGGCGCCTCACGCGGGTCCGGCCCGACTACACGGCTCAGGTACGTGTGTGCCCGCACTCCTCCCAGCCACTCGGGGATGTGCCCTATTAGTCGGTCCAGACTAGCCCTGCGGGCATCGCCTCCCAGACACCGAGGTTGTAGGGGCAGTACTACCTTCTCCTCCATGCATGGGGATCCTGCCACCTAATCTCCAGAGGTCGAGGAGCCTCCTAAATGACTCGCTTCCCACTGCTTTGCAGAACTTGGACCACGGAAAGGCCTGGGGTATCCTCACCTTCAAAGGTAAGTCTTGAGGCTCGGAGCCTGTGGCTCAGGTGCCAGCCACATACACCTAAGGTGGCGGGTTCGAATCCAGCCCGGGCCCGCCAAACAATGACGGCTGCAACCAAAAAATAGCCGGGCGTTGTGGCGGGCGCCTGTGGTCCCAGCTACTTGGGAGGCTGAGGTAGGAGACTCGCTTGAGCCCAGGAGTTGGAGGTTGCTGTGAGCTGT
>CAUYTI010023779.1:0-66321 GCA_963575145.1 Galago senegalensis | reverse complement strand
CTGCCCCACATCAGTCCAAAACTAGGTTCATTCTCCACAGATCGTACAAAATACTCTCAAGAATTTACTATCTAACCCAGTCATATGATCTGACCTGGCATGATTTATACGTCATCCTCACCTCCACCCTAACTTCAGAGGAGAGGGAGCAGGTCTGGACCCAGGGACAGGTTCTTGCTGAAGATCTACAGAGGACAGGCCAAACCCTGCCAGAGGGTGCTAGGGCCATCCCCTGGGAAGACTCCAATCGGAATTACCAAATGACACTCCTGGGGTTTCTTAGAGGGGCTAAAAAATGCATCCCATAAGACCGTCAGTTATTGCAAATTAAAAGAAATAACTCAGGAACAGGCTGAAAATCCTGCCCAAATTTTAGCCCATCTTAATAGAGCCCTCCAGCTCTATATCACTCTGTCGCTGGAGAGCAGTGAAGGCAGATTCATTATTAACATGCATTTTATCTCAGTCTGTACCTGATATCTGAAAAAACCTCCAATACCCCCCAGGGCCCTCAGACCCCCCAGCGAAATCTCCTGGCCCTGGCCCTCAAGGTCTTCCAATAACTGAGAAGAGGCCTCTGAGCCGCAGCGCCTCTCAGAGCTCCAGTTAGGGCCTTCCGCCATAGGACAAATCCTGCCTCCTTCTCAAAACTGCTCTGGGCAGTCCAACAAAAGAAAATCTCCCCCAGGACTATGTTTTAAATGCAGTAGGCTGGTACACTGGGCAGAGTAGTGCCCAAATCCAAATATTCCCCCCAAGCCATGCCCAGCCTGCAGAGGAAGACTGCACAGGTCGTCACGGGAAGTCTGACTGCCCAGGTCCTTCTGAGGCTCTGGTTCACAGACACACCCCAGAGCTGGCTGAATTCCCCAACTTCTTGAGCCTGGCTACCGAAGAGTGACAATCCCCAGAGAATCAGGATGCCCCCTGGACGATCACAAGAACTGAACTCTGGGTATTTTTGCTAGTGAAAGGTAAACCGATAATAAACACGGGGGCCACGTTCTCTATGCTGCCATCTTATAAAGTTTTTTAATACAAACAGCTATTGCTGGTGGGTACTGATGGTAATTGACTGTGCCCTCACACTACTCCACCCTTGGGGTGCTCAGTCTCTGGACGCTCTTTCTCACATTCATTCCTTATTATTTTTTCATGCTGCACCCCTCTCTTAGGTAGAGATATCCTTTCAAGATTGCAACCCTGATAATTACCGCCGGCTCCCACCTCTCACTGCCCATCCTGCTCCTCTCTAACTCCTCCCTACAACCCTCCCATGCTCTCAGTCTGGCCTCCCCGACACCCCACCGTGTGGGATACCTCTCTTCCTCCTGTAGCCTCCCATCATTCACCCGTTCTCATTGCCCTCCGACCCCAACATTCATATCCTTCCTTTAAACACTGACTATGGACTTTCTACTCCCCTCGCCTTTCCCAATTTAACCTGCTTCAATCTCAGCAGTACAGGAGATTCTGCAGGCTCTATAAAGCCTGATCTCTGTTCCCTCAACTCAACTTTTCCCTTATCTGCTTCCTCCTGTATTTTGGGAATACTTTTCCTCTGGGGGCCCTCCATCTGTCGGTGCCTGCATGCTCACCGTTCTGGTCTTTGCACCCCAGTTTCCCTCACCACTCCCCAAGTCTCTTTTGTGAATGACTCCTCCCTAAGTCAGGCCCTGAAGCGTGCCCCTATTTCCAGACAAAAAACAGATATCACCCTACAATCCCAAATTAACTCTTTAGGTGCAGTAATCCTCCCAAATCACCAAGCCTTAGATTTAATTGCAGCAGAAAAAGGAGACACGTGCATCTTTTTAGAGAGGAATGTTGTTTCTTTGTGAACCGGTCAGGAATAATCACAGGCAAAGTCAAAGAATCAAACCAAGGCAAACAGATCTTGAATCATCTGCCAGGCGTCCTCAAACTACCACCCGTGGGCCACATGCGGCCCACCAAGGACATTTATCTGTCCTGCCGGGTGTTTTTGCCGCCACTGCCTGTCCTGCTTAGCAGCAGACTCATCCCAGGGCCTGCAGTCCGGCCCTCCAACCATCTGAGGGACAGTGAACTGGCCCCCTGTTTAAAAAGTTTGAGGACCCCTGATGGTCCTTGTTCGATTCCTAGCCTTGGTTATTTCCTATTGTAGGGCCACTAATTACGATTTTTCTCATTCTCTGTCTGGGATCAGTAATCCTCCACCTCATCTTGCCATTTATTGGCTGGGCAGTCACCTGATAAACAACTATTCATATTCTCACCCTACATGGATATCAACTGGTTCAAATTGAAGACTCAAGACTTCTCCTTCTAAGCGGCACCTGTGGCTCAGTGAGGAGGGTGCTGGCCCCATATACTGAGGGTGGCAGGTTCAAACCTGGCCCCGGCAGAACTGCAACCAAAAAATAGCCGGGTGTTGTGGCGGGCACCTGTAGTCCCAGCTACTCGGGAGGCTGGGGCAAGAGAATCGTTTAAGCCCAGGAGTTGGAGTTTGCTGTGAGCTGTGTGACGCCATGGCACTCTACCAAGGGTGATAAAGTGAGACTCTATCTCTGCAAAAAAAAAACCTGCTCTTGCAAACACCACTCCTTCACCCCTCCCCTTTTCCTTACAGGTAGCCCATGCTGCCCCTCCATCCTCAGAAGCAGTCAAAGAGACACTCCGCGCATCACCGCACCTCCTTATAATAGACTAAAAAGACTGGGATGATAGGGCTGAATGTAGGGACCTGCCCCAATAGAATGTCCCATCCAGGAAGGAATGGATGAGCCAATCCCCACCCTTCTGAACTTTTAAATTCCCATCCACCTTATCCCACATTCTGACTCCTTTCTTGGACTCAGCTTGCTCGCACCTGAGTGGAATAAAGACCACGTTGCCCACACAGAACCTGGACTCTGACTCCTTTCATTAACGTCTTGGAATAATCTCTCATTTTTGGTCCTTAACCTCTTGGAGTGGGAGAGGGAGGGGTCCTGAAAAACCTTAAAGTTAAATTCTCCAGGAAGGAAGGGAAGGGAGGTTAGGCACGCCTCTTTATACCTCCTCCTTTGGATTTTGGACTCAACAACTGACCAGCATTAATGTTAAAATAGAGATCAGGAGACTGACAGACAGACTGTGGCAATAAGATACTAAATCACATCATGGAAGAAGCCCAAGTGCCCATCAATTCACGAATGGATCAACAAACTGTGGTATATGTACACCATGGAGTACTATGCAGCCATTAAGAAGGATGGAGACTTTACATCCTTCATGTTCACATGGATGGAGCTGGAGAACGTTCTTCTGAGCAAAGTATCACGAGAATGGAGGAAAAAGTATCCAATGTATACACCCCTATTATGAAACTAATTTATACCTTTTATATGAAAGCTATAACCTAATAACCTAAGGATATGGGGAAAGGGGAGGGAGGGGGGAATGGGTGGAGGGTGGGGGATTCGAGGGTTCATTTCTGTGGTTTATCTTACAAGCGTACAAGTGAGTCTTTCTATGAGGAGAATATGAATGTTTTAGCACAATAACTAAGAAAATTATGTGAAGGCTATGTTAACCAGTTTGATGGAAGTGTTTTGGATTGTTTGAGAAAATACCACACTGTACCCCAGAAGTGGATTAATGTACACAGTTACTATTCAATTAAAAAAAAAAGAAAATGATATTTCAAATAAATGGAAATCAGAAGAAAGGACGGGGTCACAATTTCATTTTTTGATACAAGTGGATTTAAAGCAACAAAATTAAATAGATTAAAATTAAAAATATGGTCAGTATATCCTGGACAAGGACAAAATCTATCAGGAGCAAATTTCAATTTTAAATACACAGGGTAGACATAAAGTTTAAAGTAGTTTAACATAACAAACTATACACAAACTTTATTGACACCCTGTATATGCATGCAACTTAAATGCCTCCAGACTTATGAAGAAAACCCTACCTGGTCTAAAAATATGATACCTTACAATGCCCTAATAGTTGAGGACTTCAATACTCCCAGATGGAACTAGACAGATCCTCTAAACAGAAACTAAACAAAGAAATAAGGGGGTTGAAAGTGACCTTATTAGAACAATTAAGCTTAATAGACATATTCAAGATATACCATCCCACAGCTAATGACTATACATTCTTATAAGCCTATGAGTCATATCCCAAAACTGATCATATGTTAGGACACAAATCAAACCTCAATAAAATTTAAGGAATTAAAAATATAACTTATATCTTTTCAGACCAGAATGGAATAATGTTAGAACTCAACTAAAAGAAAAATAATCATCCCCACAAAATGTCACACAAACTAAACAACCTTATGCTGAATGAAAGGTAGGTCAAGGAGGAGATAAATAAGGATATTACTAGATTCCTCAGATATAATGGCAATGAAGCCAAAAACTACCAAATCTTGTGGGATGCTGTAAAAGCAATCCTGTCAGGGAAATTTATTATATTAAATCCCACATCAAAAAAACCCACACAGACCTCACATCAACAGCCTAATGAATCATATCAAGGAAATGGAAAAGGCAGAGCAATCCAATCTCAAGCCCAGCAGAAGAAAAGAAACAACCAAAATTAAATCAGGAATAAAAAAAATTAAAACAAAAGAATCATCTAACAATTTAAAAAAACAAAAATTTGACTCTTGGAAAAAAAACAAAATTGGTAAACCTTTGGGCAGATTAACTAGAAATAAAAAAGAAAGATTTCTAATAACCTCAACTAGAAAAATAAAGGGGAGAAATAACAAAATGTGAAACATAGATACATGAGATCATCTCTTATTACTACAAAAAGCTCTATTCCCTGAAATTTGAAATGGGCAAGAAAGGGACTAATACCTGGAATCACACAACAAACCTAGACTTAATTGGGAAGAAACAGATCTCTTGAAGAGACTAATATCAAGCATCAAAATTAAAGAGACAATAAAAAAGTTTCTTAAAAAAAGCCCTGGAACCAACAGTTTCACACCAGAATTCTATCAAACCTTCAAGGAAGAGCTTGTATCTATACTGCAGAACCTATTCCAACACATTAAGAAGGAAGGAACCCTTTCCAACACATTCTATGAAGCAAGTATTATCCTGATATAAAATGAGAAAAGAACCCAACAAAAAAAGTAGAACTAAAGAACAATCTCACCAATGAATACTGATGCAAAAATATTCAATAAAATCCTTGCAAACAGAATACAGTTACACATTTAAAAAATATATACATCACAATCAAGTAGGCTTTATTCCAGGCATGCAAGGTTTGCGTGACATACACAAATCCATAAATGTAATTCACATAAATAGAAGCAAAAACAAAGAACTCCCAATAGATTTAGAGAAAGCATTTGACAAAATTTAGCATCCTTTTCTAACAAGAATTCTTAGGAAAATAGGTAGACATGGAACATTTCTTTAACTGATAGAAGCCATCTATGACAATCCCACAGCTAATATTATACTGAATGGAGTAAAACTCCATTTCCATTTAGAACTGGAACCATACAAGGATGTACACTATTGTACCTACTATTCAACATGGCTCCAGAATGCAACCAGGCAAAAAAAAAAAAAAAATTAAGGGCATCCAAATGAGGTCAGAGGAAGTCAAACTCTTAGTCTTTGCCAATGATATGATGTTGTAGTTAGAAAATACCAGACATTCAACCATACGCCTCCTGGGGATGATCAAGAACTACAGTAATATCTTAGGTTATAAAATCAATGTCCACAAATCAAGAACCTATATATATGCCAGTAACAGTCAAGTTGAGAAGAAAATCAAGGACATGATACTCTTCACAGTAGCTTCAAAGAAAATAAAATACTTGTAAATATATGTAACAAAGGAGGTGAATGATCTCTACAGAGAA
Source organism: Galago senegalensis (assembly GCA_963575145.1). Lineage (NCBI taxonomy): Eukaryota > Metazoa > Chordata > Mammalia > Primates > Galagidae > Galago > Galago senegalensis. The sequence goes on along the minus strand of CAUYTI010023779.1, from coordinate 60,446 downwards.
TTATGAAATAATTCCATTTCATATGAAATTATGAAATAGAATTATGAAATAGAATTGAGAAAAGAAATAGAAGAAGAGGTTAACAAATGGAAGAATCACTTAACCCCATGTTTTTGGCTCAGACATTGTTAAAATGTCTGTACTATCCAATGCAATCTACAGATTTAATGCAATCCCCACTAAAATACCAACATCATACTTTGTTTTTTTTGTTTGTTTGTTTGTTTGTTTGTTTGTTTTTGAGACAGAGCCTCAAGCTGTCCCCCTGGGTAGAGTGCTGTGGCATCACAGGTCACAGCAACCTTCAACTCCTGGGCTCAAGCGAGTCTCCTGCCTCTGCCTCCCAAGTAGCTGGGATCACAGGCGCCCACCACAACGCCCAGCTATTTTTTTTTTTTTTGGTTGCAGCCGTCATAGTTGTTTGGCGGCCCAGGCTGGATTCGAACCCGCCACCTTAGGTGTATGTGGCTGGCACCTTAGCCACTTGAGCCACAGGCGCCGAGCCCCAACATCATACTTTGAAGAAGTGGGAAAAAAATAGTTCTTCATATTGTATGGAACTAACACCACCAACAACAACAAAAACCCATATGTATAGCAAAGGCAATTCTCAGTAATAAAAACAAAGTTGGAGACATCACTCTACCAGACTTCAGGTTATATCATAAGTCTACAGTGATCAAAACAGCATGGTACTGGCACAAAAATAGAGATGTAGATATACAGAACAGAATGGAAAACCCAGAGATAAAACCAGCCTCTTATCTCCGTCTGATCTCTGATGAACCAAACAAAAGCATATGCTGGGGAATCAATCCCTATTCAATAAATGGTGTTGGGAGAACTGGATGAACACATGTAAAAGACTAAAACTGGACTCATACCACTTACAAAAACTGACTTACAATGGGTAAGAAAAACTTAAATCTTAGAGACAAAAGTAATACAAATCCTGGAAGAAAGTGTGTGGAAAATTCTTAATGATATTGGGCTGAGGAAAGATTTCATAAAGACTCCATTGGCAATTGCAACAACAATAAATAAATGAGATTTAATTAAGCTAAAATGCATCTGCACAGCTAAGGACACAACAATTAAAGCAAACAGACAACCTTCAGAATTAGAAAAGGTATTTACATGTTACAAATCTGACAAAGGGCTGATAAGTAGAGTCTAAAGAGAACCCAAATTAATCAACAAGCAAAGACCAAATAATCCCATTTATAAGTGAGCAAGAGACTTGAACAGAACATTTTCTGAAGAAGATAGATGAGTAAAAATATGCTTATCATCCCTAATCTTCAGAGAAATGCAAATCAAAACCACCTCAAAATCACCTAACCCTAGTGACAACAGCTCACATCATAAAGTCTCAAAGCTACAAATGCTTGCATCGTTTTGGAGAGAAGGGAACACTTTCACCCAATTGATGGAAATACAATCAAAAACAGCCTCTTCAGAAAAAAAATCAGCAAAATCCCCAAAGAGCTCAATATAGACCTTCTATTTGATCCCACATGACCCTTACAACCTAGAAAAAAAATATTTTTTATCATAAGGACATTTACACTAGATTATTTATTGTAGCTCAATTCACAATCACCCAGATGTGAAATCAACCCAAGTGCCCATCAACCCATGTATGGTTTAATAAACTGTGGTATATATATTACTATTCAGCCATAAAAAAAAATGGAGACTTCACATCTTTTATATTAACCTGGATATAACTGGAGAACATTCTCTTGAGTAAAGTATCACAAGAATGGAAAAGCAAGTATCCAATATATTCAATACCAACATGAAGCCAGTAGACAAATACACACCCACACCAGTGAAAAACTCAATTGAGTTCAAGTTCTGTGAAAGGGGGAGAGGGAGTGGGGAACAAGGAGGAGGGAGGAGGTTACTGTGCTCTCATCTAATGAGCACAATAATGTGCTCTCATCTAATGGGCTATCATCTAATAGGCACAGTATACCTTTTGGATGAGGGGCACAACTAAAACAGGGACCTTACCCAAAAACACAAACATTGTAACATAATTATTTGTACCCTTATATCAATTTGAAAATTTAAAAAGATCAATAGTATACATCAGACAGAGTAGACATTAAATCAAAATCTATCATAAATGCCAAAAAGGTTAGTTTAAAAAAAGAGATAAAAATCAGAAATATATATGCACCTAACAGAAAAGCACACAAATATATGAAACAACAATTAAAAGAATTGATGGGAGAAATGTATAGTAACAAATTATTAGTTGGAACTTTCAAAACCTCAGTTTCAAAAAGGTGTAAATCAACAGATAGAAGACTAAACAGGAAACAGAGAATCCGTACAACACTATAGACTCATTGAATCTTATAGATACATAGAGAATATTCTACCTAGCAGAAGAATACACATTCTCAGATTCATATAAAACAGTCTCCAGTATAAATAACATTAGGTTACAAAACAAGTCTTCACTAATTTAAGAAGATTGAAATTATACCTAGTATATTTTTCAACAACAATGGAATGAAACTAGAAATCAATTACCAAAGGAAAATTGAAAAAGTGGGAACACATGAAATAAACAACACATTCTTGAACAACCAGTAAATAAAAGAAGAAATCAAACTTTAAAAATATGTTAAGACAAACAGAAATGAAAACACAACCTAACAAAATATAAGGGATGCAATAAAGCAGTGCTGAGGGAAGTTTATAGAGATAAATACATTTAAAAAATTATAAATATTTAAATTAATAATGAATCTTCACATCTCAAGGAAGTAGAACAAAGAAGAAACAACTAAGGAAATGATAAAGATCAAAGCATAAAGAAAGAACAGAAAAACCATAGAAAAATTTATGAAATCAGGAGTTGTTTTTTTTAAAAGATAACAAAATTGACAAACCTTTAGCTGGACTAAGGAAAACAAAAGAGAAGACAAAAAAAAATCAGAAATAAATAAGGAGGCATTATATACAATCCCACACAAATTAATATGATTATAAGAAACTTATATGAACAATTATATGCCAACAAATTGGATCACCTAGAGGAAAAAGATAAATTCCTAGAAATCTACAACCTATCAAGATTTAATCATGAAGAGAAAATCTGAATATACCTTGGACTAGTAAAGAGATTAAATAGTGAAAAGCCTCCAAACTTCCAACAAAGAAAAGGCCACAACCAGATAGTTTTACTGGTGAATCTCATGAAAAAAAAATTAAAGAAAAAATAATGCCAATCTTTCTCAAACTCTTCCAAAAAAATCAAAGAGGAAGGAACACTTTCAAACTAATTTTATGAAGGCAGTATTACCTTAAATAGTAACAGCCAGACAATACAACACACGGGAAAAAAAACAGGTCAATATCCCTGATGAACATATGCAAAATTCTCAACAAATTACTAGCAAACCAAATTCAAGAGCATATTAAAAGGACCATACAACATAGCCAAGTGAGATTTATCCGTGGGATGTCAGGATGGTTTGATATAACATGTTAAGAAATTGAAGAATAAAGATTGCATGAACATCTCAACAGATACAGAGAAAAAAAATGTTTAACAAAGTCCAACACTCTTTCATGATAAAACATCTAAAGAAACTAGGAACAGAAGAAAATTATTTCAACAGAATAAAGGCCATCTATGAAAAGTCCACAGCTAATACCATGGTGAAAAGCTGATAGCTTTTCCTTTAACATCATGAACAAGGCAAGGACATCCACTGTCACCACTTCTACTCAAAATGGCATTGGAAATCCTACCCAGAGCAATTAGGCAAGTAAAACATATAAAAGGCATCCAATCAGAAAGGACATATTAAAACTATCTCTGTTTGCAGATTAAGTGACATTATATGTACAAAATCCTAAAGACTCCGAAAACATAAACTTAATAAATTCAGCAAAGCTGCAAGACACAAAATCAACATAAAAAATCATTTGCATTTATATACACTAATAAAGAACAACCCAAAAATAAAAATTAAGTAAACAACTACATTTTCAATGGCATTAAAAGAATAAAATGTTTAGGAATGAACTTAACCAAGATAGAGAAATACCTGTACACTAAAACCTACAAAACACTGATTAAAAATATTAAAGACAGCACAAATAAAATTGAAAGGCATCATACGGTAATGGTTGGAAGACTTAATCATGTTAAAATGTTCATACTACCCAAAGTGATCTAAAGATTCAATGCAATCCTGATAAAAATTCCAATGGCATTTTTTACAAAAATGGATGTAACACTCCTAAAGTTCATATACATTCACAAAGGATGATACCCAGTAGCAAAAATATGTAATATTAAGAAGGAACAACAAAGCTGGAAATCATACACTCCCTTATTTCAAAACATATTATAAAGCTACAGTAATCAAAATAATATGAAACTGACATAAAGTTGAACACATAAACCAATTTGGAAAATAATAATGAGTCCAGAAATAAACACATACACATAGTCAAATGATATTTGACCAGGGTGTGAAAACTACATGATGGGGGAATAATAGTCTCCTCAATACATCATGCTGGGAAAACTGGACATTTACATGCAAAAGAATGAATTTGGGCTCTTCTCTTACAACATACACAAAAACAAACTTGAAATGGATTAAAGACTTAAGCATAATATCTGATACTATAAAACTCCTACAAGAAAACATGAGTAAAAAGTTTCAAAACATTGGTGTTAGCAATTTTTTGATATGATACCAAAAGCACAGGCAAAAAAATAAATACATAGACAAGTGTAGCAGCCCATATAACCTATGGCTAGGAGGAGTGAGTTATAAGAAATACCTGTAATGGAACACCTTGGTGGAAAGGGCAGGGAGAGAGATTTAGCTCTCTTAATAAGCATGAGAGCTCGCGAGATGAGAGCATTGGTGAATTGGCAGTCTCTACACCTGTGGTGTTGAGAGGCACATGATCAGTCTTATATTAGGCTGGAGGAGAAAGCAGTCAAAAAGCATGCACATTCTACCACAGACACGCTTACTATAACTCTGTCTCCTCTTCTGCCTGCAGAACGCCTAAACACTTATCTGGCCCACCAGGTGTTTTTGCCACCGCTGCCTGTCCTGCTTAGCAGCCGAATCTTCCCGGGGCTCTCAGTCCGGCCCTCCAGCGGTCTGAGGGACAGTGAACAGGCCTCCTGTTTAAAAAGGTTGAGGACCTCTGTGTTATTCAAATAGTCAGAAGATAGAAACAACCTAATAAACAATCAACGGATGAATAGATATAGAAAATGTGGCATATACACATAATACAATATTATTCAACTTTTAGAAAGAAGAAAATCCTATCATATCGGGCATATACAATCCAGGGATACAACAAAGATGAACCCTGAGGCCTTTCTGCTAAGTGAAATAAACCAGTCACAGAAAGACAAATACTATCTGATTCTACTATTAAGAGGTATATACAAAAGTCAAATTCATAAAAGTAGAGGAGAATAAGAAATGCGCAAATGCTTATAAATGGGTATGAAGTTTCAGTCATGTAGTATAAAAAGTTCCAGAACATCCACTGTACGTAAATATGCATATAATTAACAACATTCAACTATACACTTAAAATTTTGTTAAGAGGGTAGATTTCATGTAGTTTTTCTTTTTACCACAATTTTAGAAAATGGAAGACTTACCCCTAGCATATCAATAATTTTTTAACACATAGTCTAAATGCATCAATTAAAACACATTGACTAGCACGGTGGTTTAAAAAAATTGGTCCAGCTATATGCTGTCTTCAAAGCAAATGGATGGAAAAAGATAAACCATTGAGACATGACTTTTTCAAAAGCACTAGTACATATACTAATAACAGATAAAGTATATGTCACCAGAAAATAAAAGTAATGAGGAGAAAGAGGAACATTATCCAATATTCATGAAGTAACAATTACAAAGAGAGAACATATTAGAGGTCAGAGGTTAGAGAAGTGGGTGGGTGAGTGTGGCTTTATAAACAGTTAGCATGAAAAAGCCTTTGTGGTAATGCCACAATTAAACATATTGGTGTGGTGAAGGTTACGTAAAAAAATACACAGCAATACACACACACACACACACACACACACACACACAAGTGTTTACAAAAGTGAAGAAATCTGAACAAGAACAGGATTAGTTTCCAGAGTTTTGATACTACACTTATACAACATAAAATTAAATGAGGCTAGGTGATGCTTGAACAGGGTTTCTTTGTACATTCACTGTTACGTTTCTATGATTCTTTATTTCAAAAATAATATACAAGTATACCTCATTTTATTGTTGCTTATTTTGTTCTACTTTGAAGATACAATGTTCCTTATAAATTGAGGTTTGTGGCAACCCTACTTACAGAAAACCTATGAGTATCATTTTTCCAAAAGCATTCACTCACTTCATATCTCTGTATAACATTTTGATACTTTTCAAAATATTTCAGACATTTTCATTATCATTATATCTGTTATGATGACTCATGATCAGTGATCTTTATCTTATAATTATTTTGAGACAACACAAATCACACCCATATAAGAGCACAAAATTAATCAAGAAATGTGTGTTTTCTATCTGTCCATTCCTTCATCTCTTTCCCTTACTTCATACTTCATTATTCCACAAAACACAACCATATTAAAATTAAAGATAATTAATAACCTTACAATGGCCTTGAAATGTTCAAGTGAAAGGAAGAGCTGCATATCTTTCACTTTAAAATAAAGCTTAGAAATTATTATGCTTAGTGAGAAAGGCATGTTGAAAGTCAAGATAGGGCAAAAGCTAGGCCTGTTACACAAAATAGGTGAAGTTGTGAATGCAAAGGCAAAGTTTTTGAAGGAAATTAAAAGTGTGTTTCCAGTAAACGCATGAATAACAAAGCAAAACAGTCTATTGCTGATAGGGAAAAAGTTTGAAGTGGTCTATACCAAAGATCAAATTAGCCACAGCATTTTCTTCAGCCAAAGATTATCCAGAGAAAAACTCTAATTCTCTTCAATTTTGTGAAGGCTGAGAGACGTGAAAAGCAGTAGAAGAAAAATTAGAAGCTAGCTGAGGTTGATTCATGAGTTTTAAGGAAAGGAGCCATTTCCATAACATCAAAGTGTAAGGTGAAGCAGCAAGCTCTGATGGAGAAAGCTCCAGTACGTTACCCAGAATATTTAGCTAAGATAACTGATTAACATGTCTATACCAAAAAACAGATTTTTCAATGCAGACAAAACAGTCTTATACTGGAAGAAGCTGCCATCTAGGACTTTCATAGCTAGAGAGAAGTCAATGCCTGGCATCAGAGCTTCAAAGGGCAGGCTCTCTTGTTATGAGTTAATACAGCTGGAGACTTTAAACTGAAGTCAATGCTCATTCATCATTCCTTTAATCCTAGGGCTCTAAAGAATTATGCTAAATCTATTCTGCCTGTGCTTTGAAAGTGGAACAACAAAGTCTAGATGACAGCACATATATTTATAGCATGGTTTACTTAATACTAAGCCCACTGTTGAGACCTACTGCTCAGAAAAAAATCCTTTCAAAATATTTCCACTCATCGACAATGCACCTAAAGATCCAAGAGTTCTGATTGGGACATACAAGGATATCAATGTTGTTTTCATGCTTGCTAACACAACATCCCTTTTGCAGCTCATGGATCAACTTTGAAGTCTTATTTAAGAAGTACATTTTTAAGACAATAACTGCCATAAAAAATGACTCCTCTGATGGATCTAGGCAAAATAAATTGAAAACCTTCTGGAAAGCAGTCACTATTCTAGATGTCATTAAGAACTTCATTCTTCAGAGGAGGACATTAACAGATCAACATTGCATTGACGGAAGTTTGGAAGAAGTTAATTCCAAGCCCCATGGATGACATTAAGGGGTTCAAAACTTCACTGGAAAAAATAACTATAGACAGAGTGGTAGAAATGGCAAGAGAACTAGGATTAGAAGTGGAGCCTGAAAGGAGGAGGTAAGATGGCCGACTGGAGTCAGCTTTCAACCGAGGCTCCCATCCAGAAAGAAAGGTAATGGACAGTGAAAGGTTCTGGACCCAAGGATAAAAATCACTCGGAGATGTGAGATGAAAGGAAGATGGAGATCCAATCATGCAATTAAAGTGGCTTTTATTCCACCTGGAGTGCAGGTGGGACGAGATTCCTAACTAGGGAGAAATCCACACATGGGCTATGGTGGACAGGGATTTAAAGGGCTAGGGCAGCCAGGATTGGTCTGTCCATAGCTTTACCTGGGCGGGTAGGTGGGACAAGGTTAGGGAGGTCTGGATTGGTCCGTTCACTATTTCCTAGGAGGGACATGCTTTCTAGGAAAGGGATCCTTCCTGGATGGGTCAGTAACTTTACTCTATTTGACAGAATGAACTCAATGAAACTGAAGGTTGGGAGCTGAGCTAAGAAAGAAAATTGATGTGTACACATCATCCCTGCTGAGGCAAGCTGTGACTCTAAGGAAACAAACTCTGGGTACAAAAACCATTGCCAAGAGGATGAGAAACCCCCTACCCCAAGAGAATGGCTCACTGTGTGCTCTCTACAAACAAGCAGTGGTCACAAGACCCGTTATTTTACCCCACAGGAGGGAACCATTAAACACCTAACTCCTTCTCCAAAGAGGTCCCACCTGTGAGCCTAGGTATTTACTGCCCAGCATAAAATTGAACAAATATTTTCTCTCCAATTTTGAACTCCCATTCCACCCTTCCCTCTTCACCAGGTGGTCTGAAAACCTGTCCCCTACAGAGCCCAGAGTGTATGGCAATTCCCTGAGAGGTCTGGGCATCATGTGGGCTGCTGCACAACTACTCTGAAACAGTAAATCAAGTGGAAATTGGGGGGGGGCACAGGGAGAGAGGGACAGTGGGAGAGGGAGAAGTGCAGCACTGCAATAGTACACAGCAGCAGGGGGAGGAAGGGCTCATGCCCCAGGTCAGAATTTGGAGAAACATTTCCCCATTCTCTTGACTACCAGAGGGAGCTGGGCCTCAACACCTGGGGAGATGCTGGTAGAGAAGTACAGCTAGGGCAGAGATGCAGACTGTCACATCTTAGGACAGACTCAGGTAGAGCACTTCCCAGATCCCAGTGAGTATAGGAGTGAGCTGGACTTCAGCTCCTTGAGGTTGCAGGTAGCATAGTAAAGCAGGGGGAAAGGCACCAACTCCCTTTGACACTGGCAGGTACATATCCCTGGTGCCTTTACTCACTGGAGGGAGCCAGCCCACAGCCCCCTGGAGCTACCAGCGGCCAGGCATGTATACAGTGTAAAGCCAGGAAGGAGGCTCTGACATCCCTGGACTGATTCTCTGGCAGTAATGGCATTCCTAACTCCATTGAGCACTGGAGAGAGCCACACTCCAGCCTCTCAGGTTTTCTGGACAGAGTTGACTGTGGATACCTGCTGTCAGGTTGCTGGATACCTTTTGAACTCTCCCAGGCATGCAGTAGCTGAAGATGAACAGTACCATGCTTATGGATGGGAAGAATTAACACTGTTAAAATGTTCATACTACCTAAAGAAATCTACAGATTTAATGCAATCCCTATTAAAGCACCATTCTCATATTTTAAAGACCTTCCAAAAATAGTACATCATTTTATATGGAATCAGAGAAAAAACAAATTGCCAATACATTACTCAGAAATAAGAAAAATATCAGGAGGTATCACATTACCAGACTATACTATAAATCTATAGTGATCAAAAAAAAAAAAACATGGTATGGGCACATAAATAGAGAGGTACACATGTGAAACAGAATAGAGAACCAAGAGATGAACCCAGCCACTTATGATCATCTAATCGTTGATAAGCCTATCAAAAACATTCATTGGGGGAAAGATTCCCTATTTAACAAATGGTGCTGGGTGAACTGGATGGTGACCTGTAGAAGACTGAAACTGGACCTTTACCTTTCACATTAACAAAAATTGATTCTTGCTGGATAAAAGATTTAAACTTAAGACATGAAACCATAAAAATACTAGAAGAGAGTGCAGGGAAAACACTTGAAGACATTGGCCTGGGAAAATATTTTATGAGGAAGACCCCACCGCCAATTGAAGTGACACCTAAAAAAATATATTACTGGCATCCAATCACACTAGAAAGCTTCTGCACAGCCAAGAGCACAGTAAGTAAAGGAAACAGTCCTCAGAATGGGAGAAGATATTTGCAGGTTATGTTTCCAACAAAGGTCTGATAACTAGAATCCAGAGAACTCAAACTAATCAATAAGAAAAGAACATTCCCCATTTCTTTGCGGTAAAGAGACTTGAACAGAAGCTTCTCTAAAGAAGACAGGTGCATGCTCTAAAAACACAAGAATAAAATACTAATCATCTTTAATCATCAAATAAATGCAAATTGAAACCACTTTGAGATATCATCTAACTCCAGTAAGATTAGCCCACATAACAAAATCACAAAACTACAGATGTTGATGTGGCTGTGGAAAGAAAGGAACACTTCTACATTGCTGGTGGGAATGTACGCTAATATGGCCTTTTTGGAAAGAAGTTTGGAGAATACTCAAGAAACTAAAAGTAGACCTACCATTCAATCCTGCAGTTCCTCCACTAGGTATATACCCAGATGGCCAAAAATAATTTTACAACAAAGAAATTTGCACCAGAATGTTTATTGCAGTCCAATTCATAATTTCCAAGTCATGGAAGTAGCCTAAGTGCCCATCAACCCATGAATGGATTAACAAATTGTGGTATAGGTATACCATGAAATATATGCAGCCATAAAAAATATGGAGACTTCACATCTTTTTATGTTTACCTGGATAGACCTGGACCATATCTTCTTAGTAAAGTATCTCAAGAATGAAAGAAAAATATCCAATGTACTCAATACTATTATGAAACCCATATATAATCACCTACACATTCATATGAATGATAAAACACAACTATGGTCCAGAAAGAAGGAGGGAAGACGAAGGAGAAGGGAAGGGGGTAGGAGGGAGGGTATTTGGTGGGACCTCACCTAATGTGCACAATGCAATGGTACATTTTTCAAAACTATTAAGAGTAGAGTATAAATGTCTTACCATAACAAATAAGTAAGTGAGATTATGGTTATGTTAATCAGTTTGATGTAAGCATTCCACATAGTATATCAAATCAGCACACTGTACCCCATAAATTCATTGATGTACACAGTTCTGATTTAATAAAAAAAAATAGTAGTAGAGCCTGAAGATGTGACTGAATTACTGCAATCTCATCATAAAATTTAATGGATGAAAAGTAGCTTTTTATGAATAACCAAAGGAAGTAGTCTCTTGAGTTACAACCTACTGGCGAAAATGCTGTGAACATTACTAAAATGCCAGCAAAGGAAGCACATACACACATATACACACATAAAGTAGCACCAGCATTTGAGAAGCAGTAGCACAGTTTGAGACAACTAACTCTAATTTTCAAAGATGCTCTACTGTGAATAATATGCTATCATTCAGCATCACATGAAACAGAGAAATCATTTATGAAAGGAAGAGTCAATCTATGTGACAAACTTCACTGTTGTCTTATTTTAGGAAAAGACCAAGCTACTTGAGCCCTCAGCAACCACTGATCTAATCAGTTAGCAGTCATCAACACTGAGGTAAGATCCTCCACCAGCAACATGATTACAACTCACTGAAAGCTCAGATGATCATTAACATTTTTTAGCAATAAAATATTTTCTCAATTAAGGTATGTGCATCGTTTTTTAGATATTCTACTATTGTGCACTTAATAGACTACAGTATAGTATAAACATAACTATTTCATCTACTAGGAAACCAAAAAGTCTGTGTGACACTTTTTTGTGGTGGCCTGGAACCAAACTAACAGTATCTGTGAGGTATGCCTGTATATATGTATTTGTGTGTGTGTGTGAAGTTGTGTGTCCATTCTTTGGAATCAAACTACTTTTCAATTTCCCCACTACTAACCACCCTAATCCAACCATTTTCTCTCATCTAAATTACTGTAACATCCTCCTAGTTGGTATCCCTGTTTCTTCTCCTGCCATCTTCAAACATAAACCAGAATATAAATATTATCAAGTCACTCTTCTTCTCTCAACCTCCCAAAGCCTTCCTATCATAATGTGAAATTAAAACTCCTATTTTGTTGTACAAAGACCTATGTGATTTTGTCTCAGAATATATATTTTACCTTATTTTCTATTATAATCTCCTTTATTCTCTACATTCTAAATATATTGGCCTCATTGCTAGTCCTTGAACATTTCAAGTAGGTTCCCACCTCAGAGCCTCTGTTCATTCTATTCTCTCTGCCTGAAATGTTCTTCCCCCAGATATTCACAGATTCTACTTCCTTGCTTCATTCACATCTTCATTCAATGTCACCTCATAAGAAACACTTTTCCTGACCACTGTGTCTAAAATAGTGCCACCTATTGTTCCTTTTCCTTTGCCTTGTTTTATTGACCTCATGGCTCTTATCATTATCTGAAATGTTATATATATATATATATATAGATAGATAGATAGATAGATATATAATTTATTATATATAAAATTTCAGATAATGATAAGAGCCATTATATACATGTGTGTGTACATATATATATATATATAAATCTGTTTACTCATTGTCTATATCATCCTCCAGAATGCAAAATCCATGAGTGTAGGAACTTTGTTCTGTTTACCACTGTACCTCTAAAATGGACCTGGACATGTAACAGACATTAAGTAAACAAATATTGAATGAATGCATAGATAAAAAGAGAAAAAAATCCTATTCAATTTACAATCTAGGTTTCCCAGTAGCCAGTATATCATATTTGCTGCTCTTTAGAATCTTTTTTTGAGACAGAGTCTTACTCTGTCACCCTGGGTAGAGTGCCATGGCATCATAGCTCACAGCAACCTAAAACTCTTGGGCTTGAGCAATCCTCTTGCCTCGGCCACCTAAGAGCTGGGACAACAAACATGAGCCACTACACTTAGCTATCTTTTCTATTTTTAGTAGAAATGGGGATCTTGATCTTACTCTTGCTCAGGCTGGTCTTGAACTCCTGAGCCCAAGCAATCCACCTGCCTCAGCCTGCTAGGATTACAGACAGGAGCCACCATGCCTGGCTACTTCAGAAACTTTTAATGTAATTTTTACTTTTCAAAAAATCATATATTTACCATGAATTTCTTATATTTTTATACTTTGATGTAACAACATGGAATAATAGTCTCGCTTTTCCTCTATATTTACTTTACTTAGATAAAAATATTCATCAAATGGTCCTGTATATTTTACAAGGTTTCTTTTAAAGTGTGTTAACATTTTATCAGTTACTGGGATGTATCTAGGAAAAACTAGAAAGCACAAGTTTTGGTTACTGGGATGTATCTAGGAAAAACTAGAAAGCACAAGTTTTAGATTTTAGTCACAGATTTTCTGTTAACATTTTGTGTAACCTTAGATAGTTTTAACTTTTTCAAGCATCTCTAGGCCTCATTTTCTATATTCTTAAAATAAGTAGGCTATATGATCTCTAATGTACATTCTTATTCTGTGAATGAAGTTAAACATATGGCAAATATACTATTTTGTTTTTTAAATATATATTTTATATATATATTATCTCTACATAATGTATTCCATGCATTATAATTTATACTTCATGGTAGACAACATTTGAGATTATCTTCAGCCCATAATGCCCCCTTTTCTTGAAACCATACATCCTCATCACTTATGTTTGATGCCTGATATCCATGTTTATAAAACATTATTTTGCCCTTCCAGACATAGATAAACAGATTTTGGCTGAACATGTGATCCACACTTGGTCATTCAAAATTGGGAATTAGGATTCAGAGATACTGAGTCTTTTGTGATTGGCTGAATTTAGAATATGTAAATTCTTGAATAAACCGTATTTGGCTATGTCCTAAGGGAGTGAAAAGAATGAAGTAGCTAAACAGAGACCCTATGTCCACAGGGAACGTGATGAAAAAGAAAAAGGAAGGAAGGTTTCCTTAGCATATGACAGCTTTTCATCCCAGTCCAGGTCCCTCATTTACCTAGACTTACATTTTCTGCCCTTGGGTTCCATGAAAATCTCTCTTACCCTTAACATAAATGCTGTCACTTACTGCTGCTGATTCTTCTTCTTCTTGTTGTTCTTCTTCTTTCTTTCTTTAAGATAGTTTGAAGTAGACCTTTATTATCTGTAACCAAAAATATTTAATCAAGACACACACAATTGGCTCAGTCATCAACAAATCATGTACAACTTAAAGCTACAAACATCTTATGCAAAACATCCCTGCCCTAGTTCGTCCCATACTTGGATAAATCCTTAATTAGAAAAAATCATTAGCCAAGAGACTGTGTTCCATAATCTTTAGTTAACTGAGTCTCTGGGACTATCTGGATCAAAAAAGCATTCATATTCAAATGTAAATATAAAATTACTTTCCAAAATCAAATGATTTTAAATTCTGTCTACTCTACTCTGTTAGCATAGACTACTAGGAATTAAATATATTTTTCTAATTCCTATTCTGCATTTGATGTTTAACTATGAGAAAAGTGTTACATGAATACTTGGTCTTTCTTCCTTTCATCCATAAATACACACCAAAGCTTTTTCACACATGCCATAGGAATATTAAAGGAGGTAGGAGATGGAGAGAATACTAATTAGTTTAAAAAACTCCAAAGAGCTAAATTTTTATTCCAGTTGATCCAATAACCTCTGTGTTATTGCTTCCTTTGCTCTTACTCCTAAGATGTAAAATCTGTAAACAGAGGAATGTTTACATAGTAAAGACAAATTATCATTACTATAAAAGGCATGAAATAAAGAACTAACTTTCCCCCTCTCAAAAGAGCATCAGTGGTAACTAGTGACCTGAGTATTAAGTGTAGTTGTGCTCTTTTTTGGTTTAAATTATTAAAATTAGGCAGACTGGCTGGGCGCCCATAGCTCAGTGCTTAGGGTGCCAGCCACATGCACTGGGGCCGGTAGGTTTGGACCCAGCCAGGGCCTGCTAAACAAACAAACAACAACAACAAAAAAAATAGTGCGGCATTTTGGTGGGCTCCTATAGTCCCAGCTACTAGGGAAGCTGAGATAAGAGAATTGCTTGAGCCCAAGGGTTGGAGGTTGCTGTGAGCTATGACACCACAGCACTCTACCAAGGGCAACAAAGTGAGACTCTGTCTCCAAATAATAATAATAATAATAATAAATTAGCCAGACTGGAAGTCCCAGTTGTTTGTCAGAATAATTTCATCCATGAATATCTGAAATGTTAGATTTCAGTGCTTCTTGCATTGTAACACAAATATTATAGAACAAGTAAGTATCAATATGTATGCATTCATTATATGATTATTCAGAACAAAAGTTGCTGAAGTTTTACTACTTTCAGAGCTGCTGCAACAACACTACCAACATATTAAGACTACTAGGTGTAACTTTTTAAATTAATTTCAAAATTTTAATTTATTTAACTATTTCACCAATAAATAGCTGAAGTTCTAAGTAGAGGATTTTCAAAATAACAATCAGATTTGTTTAGCCTAAAAACTATTAGTTAGTGTGATTAAAGTTCATTAGTAATAACTTTAATCAAAGAAGACTGTTGCTGACAACAAATGAAATAAGTTTTACAGAGGTTTGTAAATTGCAATTTAAACACCAATGTCAATTATTAACACATGCATAATCAATAAAATACTAGAACTTTAACTGTTTTTAGAAAATGATAGCAATAGCATTATTAAATTATAGTACTAAAAACTAACCTATCATATCCTTCAATTAACCAAAACGTTTATTGCTTATAGAATTTCCCTAATATATTTTATTAGGAAATAGTCTTTGGTGCATTTTAACAATCTAAAGTTGTACTAATTAGACCAGTCTTTTATGAAACACCTAGATTCTTTTAGTAGGCAATAGAAAATTGTCAGATTTTAAAAATATGTGAACTTAGTACTCTCTATATCTTCTAAAAATACATTGTTACTTGCCCCAGGAAATCTGATGATTATTTTAAAGTCTGACATGTATAACATGTACATTTATACAATTATTTATATTCAATTTATTAATTTTGTATGTAATTTATCATAAGAAACTATACCCACTACAAAAGAGTTTACACTGATAGTCTCTTCCCCTTTAGGAAGAATTATGTGAAGAATTATGTGGGAATTATAATGGGAAGAATGATGTGCATTAGGATTAGAAAATCAAGCACCTTAGCCAATGCTATGCTAAATTCTACCTCTTTGGATCTATCAAGAATCAAATCAAGTCTGATTTTCTTTATAAAGCTTTCTAGGGCAAACCCCATGTTCCAGTGATCTGTCTTTACTCTTAGTTTTTATAGTTCTTATTCTATACTCCTCTATGTTCCAATTTTTGGCCATGATGTCTCATATATGTATTTTCTTTTCCCAATGGGTAAGCAATTTAACTCCTGGACTCTCTTTCTGTTCTATTCTCCATAATACCTAGTATAGTAGTAGGAACTCAGTAGAAGCTAAAACAATAAAATCTTGTTGAAAATTACTTAAAAATAAATCTCATTTTGGATCAAATGCTCATTCCTCATCAAATGCCTTGACAGCACTTGCAGTATGAGCTATCAATATTACTTCATGTAGTTATGACACTCTAGGTAAATGCTCTTGAGTATGTGCCATCCTCACAGCCATACTCATTACAAAAGAACACTAAATTGGATTCAAATTACTGCTTGGTTTTGAAAATATGTGAAGACAAAGAGCAAGGATAATGTAACGTGTATCGTGTATTTGCATGATACATTATTATTTCAAATATTTCAGACTTGAAATGTATTTGCATGATACATTATTATTTCAAATATTTCAGACTTGAAAAAAAAATCTCTCACTTTGGAGTCTAACAGCTGACAGCATGTCAGTTTGGTAATACATAAAACTATACTTCCTGTGGTCCAAGATTATTTTGCAGTGGTACTAGAATTATATTGTGCTTTAATCAAACCATACCCAAACAACCTCAAACAATATAAAGTTTCCACAACAAAGCATTTTTAGCCAAAACTATTAGAGAGCTGACAGTCTTGATAAATTCATTCAATAAGGTCATCTAATCACAAATGGCATTTGTATCATTTTTAAAAATCTTTGGCTTAAAAGGATTTACCAGAAACTAAATTTGGCTTTTACATTATTGCACTTCTTTTTCATACTTCTTTTTAGATAAAAGAAACCTGAAATTACTTTAAAACAAGTCAAATCAAAGAAGGAACCCATCTTTTCCTATCCTCTCACAGAAGGATCTTAACAATCAAAATAACTGGTTAATTTAATTTCAGTCTACTTTTGAAAGAGATCAACTGTAAAGTGTAATATTTTTCAAACATTTCCTTTTAAATAAATAACTTCACTAATCAAAGATATTATCTTTAATTTTCAAAAAAGCACTTAACAACTTTAGAACCTCATCTAACTACCTTTTCCAAAATATCACTTCCAGTGTCTCATGCCAACATTTTCTACCTGCGACTAATTTCAACTGCAGGCTACTTCAGGATGAACAGCTAAATCACAAGCATCTGCTCTTTAATTAAGAAGGTTTTAGGTTCATCATCGTATTTACAAAAAAAAAAAAAAAGTTTGTCCTTCTGGATGGAGAGTAGTTAGTTCATAAAACCTGTTTCCCTTGTTACCAATCAGCCACTCTTCGCCTACTTCTCTTCAAGTTTAATGGCACTTTGGAAGTCAAGTGGAGTGTGTGTTGCTAGTTGTTTTATTATTATTAAATATAAGTACTTTTTTCCTAACTCTTTTTATGACAGGACTCAGAAGGCAGGTGCAAGGCTTTCAGAAGCCGTTAGTACATGAGTGCAACAACACTAAAAACTAAGGGGCCACTCCTGCTATATGTTTGAGCCTTGAAACATGGAGCGACATCAGCTCAGGGAGTGGGCTCTTGAGAAACCCGCGGTCATGTTGAACCTTCTGAGAGCGAGAGCCAGTGCGAGAGGAAAGGGGTGAGCAAGGCACTGGGAGAGTCTGTGCCCAAATCAGGGACCATACTGCGTGGCTCTACGTAGAATTATCAGTATCTACCGCATCTAACAAGCAAAGCGAGGCCTTAAGCACCGACCCCGCGTTCCTGGAAACACCGTTCAATTCAGAAATTGATGGCTCAGGGAAGGAAAACTACCTTGATGTGAAGAGAAAGCCACAGACAGATATGAGAGAAGTCAGTCGCTTCTGTAGGAGAAAGCAATGTTTCGCCCGCCTCCGGAGCTCGGAAGGCCGGAAAGGCGCCCAACACCACAAGAGAGCGGTGTCACTACTCACCCCTACTCTCCTATGATCCGCGTCGTTGCCCTGCTCGTCGCAGCCCCTTCAGGGGGATGCCCTTCCCCCGCCCGCTACTGGGGGTGGGCTTGGCGAGCGAGAGGAAGAGGCGGTGCAGGTGTCCAAAAGCCGGAGACAAGAGGAGATGGGTGCAAGGGATACAGCTTGGTGCCTTGCGCTCCCTAGCGCCGTCAACTTCACCACCATCGACGTGGAACGAGGAGGGGAAGCAATGGGGGGCAGGCCCTAGCCCAGCGGCCCGGACCCTTCCCGGGTACTAGGCCCAAGCCTTTGGTGGAACCGCTGCCCTCAGCCCCCTCAGCTTCACGACCCCTGGGCCTGATTCCCGTCCCTTGGGCCCCAAGGCCACGGACAGTGTCGGCTCCCTCTTGGGGCCGTGGTCGCAGCTGCATCCTCGTGTTCCTCCTCCTCTGGCGCCGCTGCCTACACACATCCCAGCGCGGATACCTCCGCGGCGCCCAGACCGCGGTTGCCTAGCAACCCCGCGCATGCGTCCCACCCGCTGGCGATGGCAGCTATTGCAGCTGACGGAGCCCTAACCAGCCAGCCGGTCTACTACCTAGGAAAGCGTATAAAACCTCACTTCCTAGGACAGTGGTTCTCAACCTTCCTAACTAATATAGGGTGACCAGACGTCCAGCTTTTCAACAATCTGTCCCGGGTCCCTCGGAGTTTTAAAAAAGTCCCGATTTTTGGAAAGAATGCACAAACGGGCGGAGAACAGGAAGGGAATATACGGTTTTCGGCTGCCATGTGGCTATTTCGCCAGAATATGAGTTTTATAATGTTAAACTGTAATAATAACAAATAATTGCTGAGAAGTGATTATCAAGAACTGCTTATCAAAGTTTGCATTGTTGTCGGGCCCTGCCCTGCCCCGCCCCCACCATGTTGTCCCGCTTTACAAATGTTAAAATCTGGTCACCCTACTTTAATACAGTTCCTCATGTTGTGGTGACCCCCAACTATAAAATTATTTTCATGAAGTAGCAACGAAAATAATTTTATGGTTGGGGGTCACCACAACATGAGGGACTGTATTAAAGGGTCCCGGCTTTAGGAAAGTTGAGAACCACTGTCCTAGGGCCTAGATGGAGTGAAGTCAAAGTAAGAGTGATTAGGGAGAGGTTCAATATGCTCTACAATTCGAAAGAGGTCTGGCGGCTTTGGAACATGACAGTCTTTCAACTCCTGGACAGGTACCTTGGAGGTTGACAAGTGGCAGTCCCAACAGCCTCCCTACATTTTTATCTCACTGCCTTTAGTCTTGCCTCCTCCAATCCATTCTTCACAGGACTTCCAGAACTCATCATTTGCATAACTCAGATGGTTAAGGGACAACCCCCTTATCAGGGCCTAACAGTTCTTGAATACAGTAACAACATTCTGCCCTTAGATTTGTCTCCCATTCTCATACTTCTATCAAAGTGATCTTTTTTTTTTTTAAGACAGAGCCTCAAGCTTTCCCCCTGGGTAGAGTGCCGTAGCATTACAGCTCACAGCAATCTCCAGCTCCTGGGCTCTAGCGAGTCTCCTGCCTCCGCCTCCCAAGTAGCTGGGACCACAGGCGCCCGCCACAGTGCCCGGCTATTTTTTGGTTGCAGCCGTCATTGTTGTTTGGCGGCCCAGGCTGGGGATTCGAACCCGCCACCTTAGGTGTACGTGGCTGGCGCCTTAGCCGGTTGAGCTATAGGCGCCAAGCCTATCAAAGTGATCTTTATAAAACCACAAATCTACTCTCAACTTCCCTTTGATTTAGATTAGAAAATGGGCCTTAGAATTTAAGCCAAATTTGAATTTCTGTTTCACCAAGTACGTCTTTTTCTTGAGGTAGGATGCTTAATCTCTCTGAATCTGTTCCCTCATCTATAAAATGGGGATAATTATAGTACCAATAGAATAGTAATGAGGATTAAATGAGATTGCGTGTAAAGCACTGAACATATATAACTTACTCTGGCACAGAATAAGCACTTAGTAAAAAGTGGAGTTATTTTTCACTACTTTCATTATTTATACTAAAGGAAAAAAGTATAAATTCCCTATCTAAACAAACTGGAAGTCCTCTAAGATCTTGACTCTTTTACTAGCCCTAGCTTCCTCCACACACCCATTCTTGCAGTTTCTGAGATACATCTATACCTATAAAGTCCCTAGGTATATTTCCCCAAGGTTCTCTTGGGTAAGAAATCCACATGAACCCTCCAATTAATGAACATGTAAATATCCAGTGATCCTTACAACCTACACATTGATTTTAAAATATTGACACTGATAATTGACATGTAGGCAGTCACTATATACAAAACTTGTGCGATTTTTTAGAGGCTGATTTAAATGATCTCTTTGGGTGGTGGCTCAAGCCTATAATCCTAGCACTTGGAGAGGCCTAGATAGGTGGATCACTTGAGCTCATTAGTTCCAGACCAGCCTGAGCAAAAGCAGGACCCATCTCTAAAAAAATAGCTAGGCGTTGTGGCAGGCACCTGTAGTTCCAGCTACTTGGGAGACAGAGGCAAGAGGATCTCTTGAGCCCAAGAGTTTGAGGTTGCTGTAAACTATGACGTTACTGCACTCTACTGGGGGCAAGAACGTGAGACTCTGTCTCAAAAATAAATAAATAAATGATATTTTTGAATTGGGCTTAGAGTTCACAAACTCAAAGTCTTCTAAGATCTTGCATCTATTTTTCTAACCTTTAGATCCCTCCACACTCCCCCTTAGGCACCCAGCCACAGACCCAAATTGTCACTAATTTGCAACTTAATACAATGCATAAACATACAAAATGTTTCCTGCTGGATATTTTATTTTAATAAAAAATTAAACATTTTAAGAAGTGTAAAAATAGCTGTACCATGTGTAAGAACTCTGAGAAGCCCTAAAAGAAGTGCTGATTGAAACATTCACAGAAAGCTGAAATGGACTATAAGACTAACATAAAACTTTGTGAGAACCAGCCAGGAAATATTGAGGAAAGAGAAGAATAATTTGAATGTCAAAAAAGAATTCACCAAAAGGTGAATTACTTTAGGACTAATTAAATAGAAGCATCAGATGTAGATAATCAACAAGCTGTAACCAATGGGGAAGAGCATAGCATGAGGAATCCGTATTAGAGCTGTGAATGTGGAAATGAGGTTGAATACGGTTTTTACACAGCTCATAACTTTCCTTCCATATGGTACAGACATGCCTTTTAGGTTCAGCCCTTTCCAGTGACCATCAATACTCACAGAAACAGACTTTTGACAGAATTTGCTTATATCTCCTGAGACCTGTATTTCATAACATAAAACCTGGGTTATCTGTCCACTTATTGAACTCATTACAGTTGGTATTACATACATATTATGTTTACAGTGAAACAGAGGAATAAATATATAAAATTCTCCCAGTATTGTATAATTCTTCTATGTTCCTTTCTAGATACAGAAATGTGTCACTACTGTATATAAACTCTTTCAGTATTTTTTCCTGGGATTTCAAGACAAAACCTGATTTCATTTACTCATAGCAATGTATCTGACTTTACTGTTGGCAAGGTAAAAACTCCTACCAACAAGATGGCCTATCCACATCAGTGTGGAAACCAAGGAAGATGATTTGCATCTGGGTATGTTAGCTCATGCCTATAATCCCAGGTACTCCAGAGGCTGAGACAGGAGGTTTCCTTGAGGGCAGGAGTCTAGGCCAGCCTGGGAAACATAGTAACACCCCATCTCTAAAAAGAATATTTTTTAAAAAGGAAAATCAATATATTATTGATTTAAGAACAACATAGTACATGCATATAAGTAGTCTTCAAGAAACTACAAGTTTTAGATGAAATTCCACACAACTTATATAGTAAAGCATATACATAATTCACTTCTAAATTGAGGGAGTTAATTGACTTCTTTCAAAAGAGTAAGAACATTTTCTTACCTCCAATAAGACACCTCTAGTCTTATACTTCTAGTCTTCCTGAAAGACAAATGGTTACACTTTGATATGGGCTTCTATATTTATTTTGAAGATAAGTCTTTACATTTTGAAGAGAAATATGACTCATAACCTTAGAATTGTGTGCATTGTAACACTGGAGACTGAGACTCTGTAGACCCTGGAAAGATTTATCTATATTCCAAAAGTTAGAAAAAGAATAAAGACGCACTATGTACCCCAAAGAGATACTCTAAGAATCTAAGGGGGAGGAAACAGTATCTTTCTCCTTTACTTACCTTTATAATTACAAGTCAGTGAATTCCTCAAAACCAGAACTCCATGGTGGCACATAGATGCAACTTGTAGATTAAGAGGAAATCCTTCCTAACTAAGAAAGCAATTGTTCTGGGTATTACTAGATGAGTAGGAGTTTGCCAAAAGGGAATAATAATAATCCATGCAAAGGAAAATGTATGTTCAAAAGCACAGAAAGTGTGAAAGTTCATGATGCATTCAGCAAAAGTATAAGAAGTTTGATTTTCACATATTATATCTTAAGTTAGGGGCTGGTTAGCATAAAGAGTTAAGCATATAAGAACCAGGTTTGGACAAATTGTGAAATGCCTTATATGCCATGCCAAAGAATCTGGAAAAGATTCTTATGGTGTTAAAGAAAATATTTTCATGGCACTTGTTAAAGATGGTAGGGAAGATTTTAATCAAAGAAGAATACTGCAATGGAGTTTTGCGGTAGGGGAGAGGGATGGCACTTAACTCTAACTCCAACAAGGACAAATGGGGATTTGTAAACAAGGATGAGGATGGTGAATCAATGGATGAAAATTACTAAGGGGAAATATCAAATCTAGGGGAATTCTTGCTAAACCAACTCAACAGGCTTCTTGGTAAAAACAGATCAGGGTAATTAAGATAAGGAGGGTGGAAGATGAGCAATCTGCTCAGGTATCTGGGGTGATCAGATACCAAGGGTGGAAAATTTTCCCTAAACTGATTCAGCAGAATTGCTGCTAAAACTATACTAAGAGGGTCAAGATGCAAGCCTAATGTCAGGGTTTAGTTGAGAAAACTCAGAGAAGCCTGACTCTAGTTTGGTTGAGGAAAGTATCCTTGTCAAGGGTAAAGTACTATTCCTTGTTTGAGGATCTGGCACAAATATTAGTGCTTCAGCCACAGAGAGTCTATACTTTAATATAAGAAGACAAAATAACAATTAATATAAATGAAGTATCATAAATTGACAAATGTATTTAAGGAAAAGGGTACAGAATTGGAGATAGACTTTGGATAAAGTTTCTGAGAAAACTCCTTGGATGATTTCATCTTGACCTATAATATAAAGCAATTCTATAATTAGAGTAATTTTTAGAATTCCAAACACTTGAACTTTATGTGTCTGTATGCTATAGTTCTTCATCCTTTGTTCACTGTTTGCATTCCAGCTCCTCTAAAGAAAATCACTGACCTTTTAATACAAATTGATGTCACCACAGATTTAGGTTCTCATCTCATCACCATTTGGCAATCTCTTTACTTTTCCTTTGTCAGTCCCTCTTCAATTCTCAACTATTAGTCCAAACCTTAACTATTCTCCACTATGACTGACGACTTTGCCATATACCCACCAAACTGATGACCTTCGTGCCCACATTCCTTAAAATAATTAAAGGTAACAGGAAAATTATCTCACCTACAATCTACATTGGCTCCTATATTATCCCTTTATCTCTCAGGCTCACTTAGACTGTAAAACTAAATCTTCCATCTGAGCTCCTGATCTTTGTCTCACCCAGTCCCTCAGAAGTCTCACCATATCACTTTTGCTTTCTGTCTTCAAAACCTTACACCTCATTATCTCTACTGAATCAGCCTATAAGAATATTCAAGGCTCTTCCATTCTTAAAAGAAATACTCTCCTTTGATCTTGGAGCCTGGTCTATTTTCTTAGAAGTGCCTCCTGTTTACCCACTTACCTTCCTTCCTTTCTCATCCAATGGTCTCAGAAATGGTTATCTATATTAACTTCCATTCACCTTTCAACCATTGTAATAGGGATTTTACCCCCCCTCTACACTAAAACCTTTTTTTTTCTTTTTTTTTGGAGATAGTGTCTCAAGCTGTTGCCCTGGGTAGAACGCTATGGTGTCCCAGCTCACAGCAACCTCCAACTCTTGGGCTTAAGTAATTCTTTTGCCTCAGCCTCCCAAGTAGCTGGGACTACAGGTGCCTGCTACAACACCCCAGCTATTTTTTGGTTGTAGTTGTCGTTGTTTGGCGGCCTGGGCTGGATTTGAACCCGCCAGCTCCAGTATATGTGGCTAGTGCATTAGCCTAAAACTTCTTTTGTTAAGAACACCAATTACTGACAAATTTCTCTATATAAAAGTCACTTTTTATCCCCTTTCCGATTGGATCTCACTGCCAAGTATGATAATGTTGATCACTTTGGTCTGCTTGAAATTCTCTACTCACTTGACTTCCAGACATACATTCTTCTTGTTCCTTTGCTTCCTCTCTTTCATTTATGTAACTTTTATGGACTTTTTTTTCTTCTATTTACCCCTTAAATATTGTTATTCCTCCATAGTTCTGCCTTTGGCCCATTCGTTTTGTTCTACTTTCCATACTCTGTTGCTTATATATTGATGACTTTCAAATACGTATTGCTAGCTCAGACTTCCTTACTGATATTTAGATAAGTAGATCCACCTGTCTACTGGACATCCTCACTTGGATGCCCCCTAAGCAGTTCAAATCCAACCTGTTCATACCTCAATTCATCATGTTTCCATGCTAATGTGTTCATTGTTAGGGTAGATTTCCCCCCGCCTCCCGGAAAAAGAAATATCCCCTTCAAAAGGAGACCCTGGTATTGACACATAATGAATTCTCCTACTTTCAGAAATAGATGAAACAACTGGATTAGGACTATTTTATGTTAGTTAAGCCAAGACTTTTGTAACTTTTCCTGAAAAATAGACCACATATATGCACCAAGAAAAAATAAGTTGAGTAGAAACTTCATGAAGGCATAGACTCTTGTCTGCCTTTTTCACTATTGTATCTCTAATTCTTAGAGTAGTATCTCTGTCACATAGAAGGCCCTCAGTATATCTTTGTTGAATGAATAAATGAATAAATGAATGAATCTATATATTGCCTGCTTTAAGACCTTTTGCTTGGAAATTGCAGAAGACCATACTGGCTACCTAGATGGATAGATTAAAAAAAATAAATAGAGGTTGATATCAACATATATCCATAAATTAGGAAGAAATGCATCTTTTTGCGTTGGAAATAGTGTGTAAGGAAATTTCAACAGTATTTCACACAGATTTCTCCTCATGAAAAGAACAAATAAAGGAGGAAAGGAGGAAGAAAAACATTTCATCTACATTTTGGAACTATCAGTTGATTAGTTCTCTATTTGTGCCATATGCTCAGATCTCTGCTAGAAGAGAAAGGCCTCTGTAGTTTGCCTTCAATCCCTGTGCAAGGAATACTAGCTCTAGGAATCAAGACAATTCAGAAACTGAAAATACTCCCTTCAAGCAGAAAGTTAATATGAATTTATTTGGTATATGCAATGGTGTATAAAGAACACATGGAACCCCTTGCCTTAGCTCTGTCTCTTGGTATCCTGTCTCACTGAGATCAACAGAAGAAAAATATTATCTAGTTCTAAGAAGGGATAAACCTCCAAGTTTGGCAGGCCCCCACCAGTCCAATAGTCCTTTTCTTGATTAGTGTATTTACCTTGTCTCCCAAGCCAAAACCTTGAAAGTCACTTCAGATTCTTTCTTTTGCCCTCCCCAACATCTAATTAATGGGTCCTGATGGTTCTGTTTCCTAAATATCTATCATATCCATTTTTCCTGTAAGCTTGCACTGCCACCAGTTTTGCCTTAATTTAGGCCTTCATCACTTTTTTTTCAGGGGACTTCCTAATTGGGCTCCTTACCTTCATTTTTAACCTCTCTTCTAAACTGTCTTCCATACTTCTCTTGAATGTATTATCTAAAATGCAAACCTTACTAAATTCTTTCCCTATTTGAAAACATTGCAGACCTATTTCTCAGTACTTATGGAATACACATCAGGCTACATATTACTCTACATAAACTTCCTCTTCTTCAGCCTTATTTCCCACCATTATCTACATTCTACTTAATGCTGAGGAAATATAATACTACTTGGCATTCTCCTTTGATGAACATTTCCCTTCTTCTGGGAGCTTCTCTTTAATTAACTCCATCTCAATGCTAATATGGAGATTTTTATGTTATTTGACCCATCTCGGACTAGTCTTTCATCAGGAATCTGGAATCTAGACCACAATATTTTAGCCTAGTCTGGTTATTATTTTATGTTGACTAGTATAAAGTTCAGATATTTTGGCAGCATTTATGCATTCATTTTTTCTTTTTGACATAAGGTCTGGGAAGGGCTGGTCTGCTCTAAAATGTGAAGATGAGACACAGAGAGATGAGACAGTGAGAAAGGGAGAGAGACTCCAGATAGCAATTGAGTTGCTAGCTCTAGCTTATTCCTTGAAGTGCACCTGCCTTCTTGATTTTGGGTTACTCATTCTAAACTCCTTTTGGTACTTGGGCTAGTTTGAGTTCAATTGCTATTCCCTTCAAATAAACATACTTGTATTCCATCTTCCATATCATACCATTCAACACTCCTTTATCTTTACTTATTTCCTTTGATTGCAAATATGTAATTCCTTCCACATCATTTTGCCAGAATAATTTCTATTTGTAATGGAGAAAGTAGCACTCAGGCCCCCTACCTAAGTAGGTACCACGAAGGTGTCTACTTTCTACTCTACCCTTACTTCATTCTTTCCCCCCACAAAGGAAAATTTATATTATAGGTCAGGTGATATGATCCTGATTAATGGTCCAGATTAGGTCAGATTTAACAGATTTAATAAGTGGGTCAACATTTGCAAATAAGTTCCATGCCCATACCTGATCCTTCTTGCCCCTCCCTCTTCCACCCCTTCTGTAGATAGTGTAAGAGGGACAGGCCCTACCTTGAGGCAGTTCTAGCTCTTTTCTCTTTCTCTTTCTATCTATGAATACTGGCATAAATTCAGAATTCTGCATTATGTGGCTGGTCAGAAAACAGTAACATTTGAATTTGAGCTTGGGGAAAGAGTGCTATTAGAGAACATCACTAGGGCTTCAAGTGAATCACATTTCAATCACACTTTCCTATAGCTTTACACAGAAAATATTTTGTACATCCCACCCCCTATGTTTAGTAATTACAGTCACAGCTGGTATTAGTGAGAAGAGATATTCTGCTTTGAAGTAGGAGATCCTCAGGGAATGTAGACTGAAGAGGCTGCTGTACTTTTGCTGCAGCTAGGTTACAAGTCAGAGTCCTGCATGAAGAAAACAAAATTCTTACATCTAGCCACAAAAGGACTTCTATAGATAAAAAGGATTTTGGTTCACGTGTTTTTGGACATTTGTAGGAGAGATAGTAACTTACTCTCCCCTGCCTCACTCTAGCTCTCACCTGGAGCTAAGGAATGGTATGTTACTCCAAGATAGGTCACATCATGCTGTGGCAAGAAAATTAAATAGTACAAGAAATTTTTGTGTTTCCATTCAGGTAACCAAAGGCTGAAGAATTCAAAATCTGAGGGAAAGCAATACTTTTATGGATTCATGTTTCATAAGTGTCAATGATAGTAGCACAGAGCTAATAAAGATTTGAGATTCCATGAGACATTTAGAAAAAAAAAATGTATGTGTCAGCTCACCTGCTCTCTACTCAGGCAATTTCTCTCAGTTGAATTCTATTTAATAGGTTATAGACATTAACCAATTAGCACAAACTGAAAGGCATATAAATGAAGTTTAAACTCAAGATTTATTCTTTTTTCTTTCAGTTGATTATCCTTGTTTCCTAAACAGTAGGGTTGGGATAAGTAACACGATAATATTATTTTTGCTTAAGGTTGTTGTAAGCACTTAGTCCTACATTTTATGAGTGTGGAACTGGAACTTGAGAAATGTGAGACCTGAAAGAAATTTGAAAGTGTATCAATCCAACTTTCTAGAAGAGTTACAATCCAGTGAAAGAGCCAAACATGCAGCTGTTAAAAGAGAATAGAATCCATCCAGGCATCCAGGTAACACCTCCTCTCCTTGAAACAAAAGCAAAATAAAAAATTGGGGAGAAGATGATTTTTGGCTTTCATTTATTTGGAGAATTAATTTCTTCAAAGGAAGAAAGTGTCTTCAAAGGAAGACTATAGAAGTCTTGCAGAAACTTAATCCTTAGGGGGAATTTTGAATAGTTATCTAAATGGATTGTTCACACCACAGAGGGAATGGAGCAAGATAGCAGACTAGAATGATCTCTTTACTGGCTTTTCCTAGAAGGGCAGGGGAAAAGAAGAGAGCCCAACCATATCTGGCATGGGGAAATTACCTGGAGCTCCAAAAGCACAGCGAGGCATTGGGGAATTGCAGGAGACAGTGGGAGAGCTGGAGCTGTGGAAGTCTGATTCAGTAGGCAAGTCCCTGAGAGCCGGTGGGGACAAGCCAGTTCCCCTCCACCACAGAGTTTAGGTTGGGGAGGCAACCTTTCTGCAGATTTTGGATTTCAGGGGAAGCTGTATGTAGAGTAGAAATCTTGGAAGAGTGGGCAGACTCAAACAGCTATAGCAATCAGGTTTGAATGCTGCATGGAGTGGATTTACCATTGGCTTGGTTTACTGGTGAGGCAGCCATACTGGGAAGGTCCCAGCTGCCATTGTCGGAAGGGCCTGTGGGTAGATCTGTCTGCAGGGGCCTAAAGCACAGGTGACTTGTCCTGCCTCCTGAGATCAGGCTTCCACTATTGGGACAAACTTAGTAGCTGCCTCACCCAGGGGGAATTTTTGTCAGGGGGGCACTGTGAGACTTGCCTCCTAAGGATTCTGGAGAGCTTTAATATCCGAACCTGGCACAAGCTGAATGCTGAGGAAATATTCAGGCACTCATTGAGGTCAACTAAGTCAGGAAAACAGGACCTGTCCTCGGAAACCAGAGAATAGTCTGTGTTCTCTGACTCCTAAAACAACAGCAGCAACTGGGGTCCCAGAAATATATTGCAATATATATATTCCTATTATAGTTGCTCCAGTCTACAACATACATGTTTGTCATTATATATATCATTATATACATATGTATTTATCTTTTTTATTAGTATTTTTCTCTTTTTTCTTCTTTTCTTTGTTGCATAGGTGGTTGCTCTTTTTGGCTTTGTGAGCATTTTTTGGTTTGGTTTTATTTTGTTTTTGCTAATTTGTTTGGTTGGTTCTATACTTAATTTCCATTTTTATTTTCATCAAGAGCAAGGACACCTGTATTTTTGGTTATGGTATTTCAGCCTCATTTAGTCTTTCTATTTCACTTCTTTCTTTTCCAACAGAGACATTTCTACTTTTCTCATCTTTCCTACATAAATCACTCATAAACAGCTAAGCTATCCCCCCCTTCTTTTTGTTTTTTCTTCATTTCTTTTTTTTCTTCCTGTCTCTCCTTCATTTGATACTTCTGTATTTTTACCTTTTATCTATTTTTTTCCTCTTTTCTGTGAGTGGCAGCGGTCTGGCTCAAGGAGTCCAGGAGATCAGAGTATAGGGAGTCCTTTGACCTTTGGCCTTGGGAAGACAGTATTGGCAAGTCCACACTGCCATTCTTTTTATTTTTCCTTTCTTTATTGTTTTATATTTTTCTCTTTTCTTTCCCTTCCTGTATTTGGCAGAGGTAGGGACTGGCTTTGCATAGGCTGGTAAGGCACACCTGATTTTGAGGGACCAACCCAGCCCAGTCCTCCAAACTCTTTGCGCTACATGAGTGCTTTCCTTAGCCCTTGGCCACACAATACCATTTCTCCTGTTACTCTCATTGTCTCTTCCTGTCCTCCTTCTCTCCTGTTTTTCAATTCTTTTCTTTCATCACCCTTCTTTTTTTTAAAGACAGAGTCTCACTATGCCACACTCAGTAGAGTTCCATGGCGTCACAGCTCACAGCAACCTCAAACTCTTGGGTTTAAGTGATTCTCTTGCCTCAGCCTCCCAAGTAGCTGGGATTACTGGTGTCCACCACAATACACGGCTATTTTTTAGCTGTAATTGTCATTGTAGTTTGGTGGGCCTGAGCTGAGTTCAAATGCACCAGCTCTGGTGTATGTGGCTGGTGTCCTAGCCTCTGCGCTATAGGGACCGAGCCCACCCTTCCTTTTTTATGTTTTTTAAAATTTCCTTCTTTCTTCTTCTTTACATCTTTCTTCTTCATTCTTTCTTTTCCTCTTTTTTCTTCCTGCTCACTCTCTAGTATTCTCTTCATTTTGGCCTTCTACCAAGTGACCACTTCAACACCTAAGCTCTGAGTCAAGGTAATTGAAAGCAAAGGAGGAAGTGAGAAGGTAAAACTTTGGCAAGGAAATGGATAATAAGAAAACAGATGAGGAGGAACCAACAGAAAAATTCTGGTAATATGAAAAACCAAAACACAGAAACTCCTCCAAGGAATCATGAAGCAGCAACAGAGAGGACTATACCTATAAAGAATTCTTGGAGTTGAAAGAAAAGGAACTTTTAATATGGATGATAAAGACAATAAAGGGTATGGCCAAGAAGGTAGAAAAACAGAAACAAAATATGGATGAGAAACATGAAAAATATAGAATGGATATGATGGAGGTTAAGGAAATGAAGGAGACAATCAGGGCATGTAAAGATGCAGTAGGAAGTATCCAAATAGATTAGCCCAGGGAGAAGAATTGATCTCAGAGCTAGAGGATAAAGTTCTTGAGTCAACCCAGGTAGTTAAAGAGATAGAAAAGAAGAGAGAGAAAGCAGAACAGTTGCTCAGAGGACTATGGGACTTCACCAAGCATTCAAACACACAAATAATAGCAATCTAGCAGTCTCTGAAGGGGAAGAAGATAGTCCCCAAGGAATGGAAGTCCTAATGGAGTATATCATAAATTAAAACTTCCCAAGTTTCACTAAGATTCTGACACACTTTTAGAGGGCTATTGAATGCTGGGTCATCACAACTAAAACAGAACATGTCCAAGACACATTGTGATAAACTTGTCCAAAGTCAAGACAAAACAGAAAATTCTGCAAGCAGCCAAGAATAAGTGCCAACTGACTTACAGGGGCAGAGCCAATAGGATGAGGACCTACTTTTCAACTGAAAGATTCCAAGCCAGAAGAGAATGGCCATCCATTTTTATCTTTCCTTTTCTTTCCTTTTCTTTTCTTTTTTTTTCTTTTCTTTTCTTTTCTTTTCTTTTCTTTTCTTTCTTTATAGAATATCACTTTGTTACCCTAGGTAGAGCGCTATGGTGTTGTGTCATAGCTCACAGTAGCCTCAAACTCCTGGGCTCAAGCTCCTGAGTAGCTGAGACCAAGGAGCCTGCCATGATGCCCAGTTATTTTTTAGAGATGGGGTCTCACTCTTGCTTAGTCTGATTTTGAACTCATGAGATCAAGCAATCCATCTACCTCAGCCTCCAAGAGTGCTAGTATTAAATAAATTTTCCACCACACCTGATCCCACCTTTAACTTTCTTTAAAAAAATAATTTTCAACCCAGAATTCTTTTTCCTGTTAAACTAAGCTTCAAAATTGGTAGAAAAATCAAATATTTTATAGCTATGCAAACCCTGAGGAAATTGCCACAATAAGACAAACTCTATAGTAAATACTTAGACCTACTCTCAATAATGACCATCACAATGGACCACCAGCTAAGTAAACACCCAGAAGCTACAGGTCAAACATAGCTTCAACAATGGCACAAAGGATAAAACTATACAATGGGCTTTCACAAAATAAGATGAATAGAACTCCACCACACTTAACAAGTCTCTCGATAAATGTTAATTGCTTAAATTCCCCACTGAAGAGGCACAGGATGGCTAATTAGGTAATAAAGCACAAGCCATCCATATGCTGTCTCCAGGAAAAGCATGACCTTGAAGAACAAATTAAGACTTGGGCTTAAGAGATTGAAAACAGTATTTCCAGCAAATGGAAATCAGAAGAAGGGAGGAGTTGCAAACTTATTTTCAGATATAAGTGGATTTAATGCAACTAAAGAAAGATAAAGGTGTTACTTCATATTGGTAAAGGGAACAATATAGCAAGAGGACATTTCAATTTTAAATACTTTTATTAAATGCAACTAAAGAAAGATAAAGGTGTTACTTCATATTGGTAAAGGGAACAATATAGCAAGAGGACATTTCAATTTTAAATACTTATGCACCTGGGTTTTTTTTGTTTTTTTTTTTTAATGTGTTAATAAGTTTGAGTTCTCTATGGATTCCGGTTATTAAACCTTTGTCAGAGACATAGCTTGCGAATATTTTCTCCCACTCTGAGGGCTGTCTGCATGCCCTACTTACTGTGCTTTTGGCTGTGCAGAAAAACTTGCTGCTTCTAACGTATCACCATAAGAAAGGGGGGAGAGCCAGTGTCAGTGGGGCCCCCAGAAGCGGCCATCGTGTGATTTAGCACGGCACATCTCTGAGCAGCAAAGGTCACGGTCTCTGTATCACACGTGACGTGTTACTCACACTTTGTTTTCTCCTAGCCCAAAGACATAAAGCTGCTAAGTCGCAAACCGTGGTTCGACCCCCTCCCATTTCAGCACCACGGCCCCTCCTGGCAACCTCTTCTAGGTTCTCTGGGCAGCATGTCCCTTCTCTGAACTCTACAAGATGCGCTGCATTTTCTGGTCAAAAATGCCTGGTGGGAATATATGCCGGGAGGCACTTCAGCCAAATATCCTTTTTAGCAAATGATTTGTTCACTGCTGTCAGCTCGGCATTTCCCCTGATCTTTCCCGGCCCCCGTGGTCCTTTCATGCCTTCCTTGTTCCCTTCCACCAGGAAGCTCTTACCTTTGCTGATCGGGGCCAGCGCATCTCTGCACAGTCATTCTGAGGCTGATGGGCACCCAGAAGAAAAGCAAAGTGCAAAGCTCTGAGTCACAGCCGTCTTCTGTAACGAAGTGACCATTTCCCTTAGGTTCCTGGGGGGAGGCCTCTGACCACCTTTCCTCTCCCCCAACTCACTTTTTCTCATGTATCAATCTGTCTCCACTCTAAGGACAACTGGACAAACTTGGATTATTTTGGAAATAGAACACAATGTTGATACAGATCAGTGTGTCTTTGATCCTTGGTGTTTGACTATCTGGGAAGCTGCATCTGAGAGCACGGCGGCCGTAGGAGACTTGGGAGAAGGGGAGCATGCATGTCGGGGCCTTGTACCCGAGCTCAGGTACTGGACCTGTGACCTTCACGCATTCACAGAATCCTGTGGCTAGTCAGGTGTGAAGCCAGAACCAAAATTCAGTGAAAGCCTTGATGTATTATTAGTATTTCTTTGCCCCTATCAAGATGAAAAGGGTGACCCTTGCTCGGACCGTGTGACGGAGGTTGCACAGCTGAACAACATGACGTGTGGTTGGAGGAGACCGGCCCAGCTCAACCTGAAATACTTCTGCCTGCATTTCAGTCCAGTTTGTTCCCTAATTCCCTTCAGGTCTTTGCCCCCAGATCACATTTTTTTTTTCTGTCTTTATTTTTTCAGAGTCACGTTCTAAGTGAGGTCACGATGCTGTTTCCATTGTCCCCCTGACATTCTCTAGCTCCTTCCTGCTTCCTCTTCCCTGTAATATTGATCATCCTCTGACACATTATGTGTTTACCGGCTCTCTTTCCTCGCTAGAGTGTCAGCCCCATGAGGCAGGGATTTTGAACGTTTTGTTTTTTCTTGTACTGTTAATGCCTAGAGTAGAGTCTGGCACATGGTAGATTTTCCGTGAATAGCTTATAAGTGAGTAAAGGAATGAATGGGGGAAGGGCAGGCAGGGGTCTGGTGGTGCAACTTAGAGCGCTGTCCCTGGTGCTGCCCGGGTGAGACCAGTTTCTCCGTCACAGAGCACACGCGTACATCTCAGACACAACAGCTGCTGAGCTGGCTCTCCCCAGGGTGGGCGGCTTTTGCTGCTGAAACTTGGAAATCACGACGGAGACCTTATAGTCACCTTGTGAAGTGTCTCCCTTTTCATTTTGATACTGGAGATTATTCTGTATCTGGGTTCTCGCCTCACACCACTGGATGATTTTATCTTTACACCTTTTCTTTAGAAGCCTGCTTCCTCCTTCTGGTGCTCTGACTGCTGGGCTTTGCAGCCTATATCCCACTCCGTCAAGCTCAGGCTGCCGTCCGGCCATCAACAGATTCTACGTCAAAGATCTTCTGATTTCAAAGCAAACTGTGTTTTAACTAATCATCCTGGGGAACGGCTCTTTCATGTTTCCATGTTAGCACTTTGTTTTTACTGCCATTCACTTCTCTTGTTTTTCTGTTCTGGTACAAAGGAAGACAATTGTAGTCAGCTTCTGGACTCAATTTATTTTTTAGTAAGTCTACTGGATTCTCACTTTCTTTTGTAGCATGCCTTATGAAGCCCAATTAATAAAATAGACGTTCAAAGGAGAAAATAGTTGCTCTCAACAATTTACAGAGGAACTCACTCCCACCTTCTGGCTTCCCTGCACAGGCCTGGGAATGAGCGACTGCTTTTCACAGCTCCTCATTCCCGCAGAATGGTCTCATTGCTTCACTCCCCGCCCCCCAAGGCCTCCAGACATCGGCCTCCTAGCAGGCAGGTTGCCGCCACCAGCCACCCCATTTTCTCCAGTCAGAAAGCTGTGATTGCTCTAGCCGGGCTCCCAGACACATCCCAGAACACTCCTACTTGTTTTCTGTCTTTCTTTTTGTTCCCTGGATCTCAGTTCTAAACTTGTCTTGTTTCTAAAACATTCGGCTTCATTTCCAGCCTCTGATCTTGTGCTCACCTCTTGTCTTAATGACCATTCAGCTCGCCTAGTTTGGGCCATCGGCTCTTCCTCATAGAGCAGGTTTGCACTTATCCTGGAGACTTGTAATCATCTTTTCTCAGCTGCTTTTACTTAAATATTGAATCTCACCAAGATCCAGTCTCTGGTGCCTTAGAGAACAAACTTTCAATGGCAGGGTGTGCATTAACTAAGAAATTATCAACTTTTTTTGGTTGTTGTTTAATTTATATGATTTTTCCACCAATTAATTAGAATATTTCTCAAAATATCTTACCATTTGTTAAATCTTCAAATTGAGGCTTGTCATATTCCTGATTAAAGGCAGTTACAAAATAGTTCTTTTTTTTTTCTTGTAGTTTTTGGCTGGGGCTGGGCTTAAACCCGCCACCTCTGTATATGGGGCCAGCACCCTACTCTTTTGAGCCACAGGTGCCGCCCCAAAATAGTTTTCTTTGTACTTTCAGTCAGTACATTTATAAAGGGATCCTGCACTATCCATCATTGCACCCTACAGCGTCTAGCACAGCTCAGAAGTCATACTTGTTCCTGTTTCCTTAGCACCAAGAAGGAAGGAAGGGCGGGAAGGAGGGAAAGATTAAAAAAAAAAAAAAGCTGAGAGAATAACGAGCAAAAACTATTCAAGCCAAAACAGAGACAAACACAGAAAGGCCTCAAACAGACACAGAACAAGCAGAACTGGAAGGGAACTTCCTCAGCGCAACAGGCTGGATGCTCCCCCCAGACAGGGCAGGGAGTCACTCTGCACCTCACCACTCTGCACGTGCCAGCCAGGAATTAGCCAGGAAAAAAATAAAAGGCATTTGCCGGACGCGGTGGCTCACACCTATAATTCTAGCACTCTGAGAGGTGAAGGCAGGTGCATTCCTTGAGCTCAGGAGTTTGAGATCAGCCTGCGTAAGAGTGAGATCCTGTCTCTACTACAAATTAAAAAAAATAGCCTAGTGTCATGGTGGGTGCCTGTAGTCCAAGCTACTAGGGAGGCTGAGGCAGGAGGATCACTTGAGTTCAGGAGTTTGGGAGTTTGAGGTTATCAAAAGCTATGATGACACCACCACACCCAATCCCAAGACAATGCAGTGATATTCTGTTTAAAAAGAAAAGGCATCTGCATTGGAAAGAAAGAAGTAAAACTATCCCTATTCACAGAAGACGTGACCTGTGATAGGAAATAATAAAGAATTCACTAAAAACTAGCGCCAATCAATGAGTTTAGCAAGGTTGCCGGATACAAAATTAATGCAGGAAAATTGATTGTATTCCTACCCTCACAGCAAACAACCCCTCCATCTTAGCTTTTCAGAAGTTTGATGTGATGCATCTATGTTGGTGTTTCATTTCAGGTATTTTACTGAGTAAATTTCCTTAGTAAATCCTTCAGTCTGCAAATTAAAGCTTACAGGCCTATATATAACATTTTGTATCATTGTAGTATTAATATTATTTAACACATTTGGGGATAGTTTGGCTCTGATTTAGTTGTCACGTGTCTTTCTTGTGCGTCATCCCCTCTGTTCTCCATTCTCCCACTCCGTCCTCCTTCTATGTGAGAGGGTGTTTCGAGTTAGTCTAAATCCTACCAGGGCTCTAATCAGTGCACAAAAAATCCTTGATTTCCTTGTTGTTCACTATATTCGACCTTTTGACTGATTTTTCTTCAAGTTTGTGTATTGTCTGTTCTAATTACTCCAATCTGCTATTCGACGAACAGCTTAAGTTTCTATTTTGGGGTATTTTATTTTGTGCTTTTGGATGTTTAATTTAATTTTTTTTGAGTTCTTATTTTATTGTTGGGATTCCCCATATATTCACTCATTATGTCTTTTTTTTTTCTTTTAAATGTTTGCACATTTTTCATGGATTTTCTGAAGCCTTTTTCTGGTATTTTCTTCATTTGTTTTGTCTCATGGTTGTTCCTATTACCTTCTTTTTAAAAAATTATTTGTTACATTGTCCTGCTTCCTCACAGTGTAGAAATTTGAGTATCTGGTGGTTCTTGCAGTCGATGTGTTATAAGAACTCTGGAATATGTGGTCTTCCTGTACAGGGAAGATGGGTTAGTTACAGGCTGTGTGCTCTCCGTCTTGTCATGCAGGTTTTTATACCTGATGTGAGATGGGCGTCTATGTCCTCATTACTTGTGAGTGATCCTTACCTTACAGAATGTTCCATCCTCCCACGTGCAGCATTTCTGGGGTCTCAACAGGAGGGCAGGGTGCTTAGTAAGGCCTCTCCTGTCAGCAGCTCTGGAGCTCCGGAGGCCCCTGTGCTCTGCCTTAATTCAGCTCTCAGCCCTGCGGCAGACACTGTTTGGTGGCCATTGTGAGTCTCTTCTTGAGCACATCCAGATCAGTTTTCTGCTAAGACCTACAATGACCACCACACAAAGTTTTGAGCCCTGTCTATACACAGTCTCCTCCTGTACTGGCAGACTCCCTCAGATTCCAGGATCCACAGATGTCATTCTGTGGCCCTCAGCTCAGCTCAGCGGGACCTCTGCAGTCTGCCTGGGCTCTGCAGCTCCATCCATCCCAGAACCCACGCTCAGGACCTGCGAGGGGCACTGTCACCTCCCATCAGCTGCTTCCCTCCTCATTAGGACCAAGCTCAGCCTCTTATCCAGTTCCTAAAAGCAATCCCCTCATTTATCGTTGTTTTTTTGTTCGTTTTATTTCAGATTAATATATGTGTACAAATGATTAGGTTCCACTGTTTGCCTTTGTTAGGTAAAGTCCAAGTTG
This sequence comes from Galago senegalensis, assembly GCA_963575145.1. Lineage (NCBI taxonomy): Eukaryota > Metazoa > Chordata > Mammalia > Primates > Galagidae > Galago > Galago senegalensis. The sequence continues at coordinate 22,437 of CAUYTI010023779.1, read as the reverse complement.
TAGCTGAGCCTTCACCCGGTCGGCGTGAAGATACCCCTGCACTGTTACTCATATTGTGTAGCTGTTCGCGGCAGGTGGGTGGGTCTAATATGTCCTCTCACATGTTCATGGGGAAGTCACCACTCACTGTGTTTCATTTTTCATGAATTCCTTGCATTTTTAGATGTTTGAGTGTACTTTCTATCTGCCCCTTACCTGCTGATGTCTTGTTCTGCTTGTGTTTTGTGATGATGCCTTCTATTGTTTTAAATGTATTACACATAATGACTTAATAATTACTACCCTACAATTCCAATAACTGCAGCGCTTGGGGAATTAAATGTGTTGTTTCTAATTTCTGCTGACTCACACTCTTGATGGTTCTGTATCCTGGATGTTATTGATCTTTGATTTTAAGATTGTTTGATCTTATTTTGTCAGAATCTATAAGGCCAACAACATTGGGGAAACTGTCCCACAAGGGTGGATATTTCTGCTGACTTCCAGGGGTGACAGCTGGGAGGCCTCTTTCTCACCCGAGAGTCTTGGCTCAGCTCTGGCGTCCACCTCACCTGTCCACAGGTGCGGTTCTCAGCGCCTGCTGTTGGGGGACCAGCTTCCGATCACCATGTTGACCTCGTACACCTGCAACTTTACTCCTGGTTGTTTTTTCCCCTTTCTTGTTTAGAATGGGAAAAAGATTAACTGAAAAGATTCCTCACATTTTGTGAGAAGGATAATTATTTCAGAGTGATGTCCTCTTCAGGATGGCTTATGTGGGGGAGGTTCTATGTACATTCATCTGCTTTTCTGTAAAATGAGACCTCACGTGTCACAGATGCTAGTTTATATTGAGTTTTTCTATTATTCAGAGTGGCATTCAAGATTAGATTTTTGGTATTTACACATATTGGTAACACACACTGCAGAAGAGAGCACCAGGAAGGTGTTTTGATGAGCCTTAGTATGAACAGCTAGAAGAATGGGCATGGAAGAAGCTTATGTTGGGTCTGTCCACGAAAAGCAAGAGATATGCCCAGAGGGTGATGAGCTACTTCATCAGCGTGAGCTTCATGTTGAGAGCCACACCAGATGTGTGTTTACGTGACCTGAACATTTATGTTCTTATGTAAACAGACACAGGAGTAAGTCTGCATGTACTAAATATACCTCCAGAGGTCCAATGGGGTTGAGATTAGTCTGGGCAAGGGCTTGATAGACAAGCACCTGTCTAAGGAAAGACAGGCAGTTAATATTCTATTGAATGAATGATTAAGAGGCCACAGCGTAATTATGATAATTGCTTAAACTGAGCCTGGAGAATTTAACTGTCTTACAGGCTATCTGGGGTTCCATAAAGCTGGTGATAACCAGGGGTCTTCCCTGGTCGTGCTGAGGGAAGGGAAGGCGCTGGTGAGTCCAGCTTGGCCCTCTCCACACACCTCCCAGAATGTCCATCTGCATGTGGTTCTCAGACCCTGAGAAGGCCCTGACTTCCTGGAGCAAGTGAGGTTCCCAGTTCTCAGACTTGAAAGGATCCTTGTGATGAAGCAGGACTTGGGATCAGACTAACCTGTGTTACACCCAAGACCTGCTCTGAGCTCTGGGACCTTCGGAAGTTCCTGTAGTTGCTAAGAAGTTCAGGTTCATCACCTGCAGAATGTGATTAAAAACTTCTCCATGGCTGCAGAACAGTGGTAATAAAATAAATGAGATGATGTACATGAAAGGGTTTTGAAGGCCTCTACACAAACGATACATGAATAGAGAGGGTGCTGGATTTTTCTCAAATTCAGACGTAGCAGCATTAAGACATGACAGGTCCATCTTCACGGAATTCTTAGGCACCAGGAAAATAGAACAATTTTGAGTTTAACTTCCAAAGTAACTTATTGGGACTTTGAATCAGAAAAATTTTAAAATGTTCAAGAGAATTCATTCTCCGTAAATTGGGTTAAACACATACACAAAAAGTAATTTCCCATTCTGCTACTTTCTGGAGTATATTTAACTGTTGGGAGTGATGATTCTGAGGCGCCCCAGGCTAATGAAAAATGTGGCCATTTGCATATTGGACCTCTGAGACTGCTCCTTCCGTGGCTGGCTGCTTTGCTCATGCCCTCAGGGCTGGAAAAGCCAAGTTATTCTGGGCCATGTAGCTTGTGTTTGTTAAAAACAAGAAAATAAATAAAAATAAGATGAAGCAATAAAAAACATTATGCTGAAAACCAGGCGATGTGGCTTTCTCTGCCGAAAGTGGCGTGGCTGCCGGCCTGGGGGAGGGGAGCACTGTCTAGGTCAGCTGATTTTTCTCAGCTCTGTCTCACCTGGCTGAGGGCCTTGAGTGATTTTCTGCTGACCAGAGAGTTTTCCCAAGCATCACCTACCCTGTCCTCTCTGAATGTGCTACCTTTCCCAGGTATCTGGGATTCCATCCCACCACCGTGCAATGCTTCTTCTCTGTCAAGGTCACAACTTAGATGGATATTGTGCCTCACTTTGGGGGTCATTTTTCTCCCTAGATGTAGTTCCCCACCTGGATTCGTACTCCACAGCCTCCTAACACACGCTACTCTGTCTGGAGGGCCACCCTGGGCTCTGGTGGTACTGCCCAGTCCAGTCCTGCCCAGACCCAACAATGATCTTGGCAGCTGGACTGGTGTCTTTAGGTTCCAGTACTAACTGCTTCAGGAAACATTTACAAGCCCACAGTTGTAAATGATCTCTCCCTTCTACAAAATCTCATCACACGCTTTCCCATATGTGGAACTTAACAGTCAGCCACATATTGTCTCCCCACTGTACTCTGAGTGAGGACGCAGGACTCACAAGGTGGGCTCTGTCCGTGATGCGTCTGTGCCTCCTCCTTTCACAGGGGCGGTTCCCGTCAGATGCCTTTGCTGGTGTCTCCTCAAATGCAACCAGAGCTCAAAGCTATTTTCACACACTAGGAGCTTGTACATGCTGTGTCTTTCTGGAATCGCCTTCTCTTCTTTCATTTGGTTAACTCCAACCATCCTTTATATTCCAGCCCAATCACTTAATCAGAGATGCCACCTGCAAATCCCTGCCATGTCACTGGTGTGACTCTTGTGTGTCTTGTTTTACAGTGCTTGTCTCAGGTGCACTCACTCTTTTTTTTTAAAATTATGCACAGAGCTTTTTTTTCTTTTTTGCAGACTGGGGCTGGGTTCGAACCCGCCACCCCAGTATATGGGGCCAGTGCCCTACTCCTTGAGCCACAGGCGCCACCCAGGTGCATTTACTCTTTAATGTGAAACTCTTAGCTTTATATTGACAGGGAGGATAACCAGTTTGCTCACCATAGTTCTCCAGCATTCACAGCAGTGTTTGGTGAACGCTTTATTTAAAAAAAAAATGTCCACAAATGTACAGGAAACTTTTATTAAATGAACAAATAAATAAATGGCTGCAAGGGTTAATTATTTTCATTAGTGACTGCAACAGGGTCTTTCCATCATGGTCACCCAAAGAGTTTTAGTTCACTTAGGGAAATACAACCAAGACTCACAGTTTCCCAGCTCCCGCAGGCCTCCTGATGTCGGAGAATTGCTCTCTGCAATGAAAACAGCGGGCAGCGAGTCTACAAGCCTGTACATAAAAGGATCCATTATCCCCCGAGCCAAATGTCACTGCTGGAATGGCTTCTAAATGCTGCCAAAAAGAACATTATTAATAACTACAATGATAATAATGGTGATCCTAATAACACATATTAAATTTTAATTTATATGACACCCAAGCTCTGCAGCTCTGGGAGGGAATCATTCTCACAGCAAAGAAGAAATAAAGCAAAACTCCAACTGAAAGGAAATGTGATCCAGCCTGGGCCCAGAGCCAGCCCCGAAGCTGCTCTGTGGGGATAGAGAAGGAAAAGCCCCCAGCAGGCTTGAGGCCGTCACGCTGATGTGAGAACTCTGACTTTCAGGGACACAGGAGAGAGGCGGAAGCGTGTGTATCAGTCCCATTCCAAGATAAGTGCTCTTCATCGCTTTAACTCAAAGCATGTAAAATACAGGCCTGGAGTCCCTTCCCCTGTAGGATTCTGGGAGGATGCCTGTCCCAAGGCAGTCTGGGTCCCTGTCCACATTGGCATCCTGTGAAGAACAGGACTGGATGGGTTGAAGGGCTGGTGCTCCAGGCTATCTTTATAGCCAATGGTCAAACATTTGGAGAGTCAAAAAAAAATGTAGATTTTGGGTGGTGATTAGGATCTTTGAAACATTTTCAAACATATAAAAATTTAATGACTCTAAAACAGTAATAGTTAAAAAGATGAATAGCTTTAATTTATTGTGGTAACTTTGTGTAACATTAAGAGCATGGGCCTTGAAAGTCCAGTGGATTGGGATTGGGTCATGACCACTCAGCTTACCGTGGAATCTTGAATTTGTCACATAAATTCCCTAAACTTCCATTTCACATTATTACATCGAGAGCAATAATGAATGCATTGGTTAGGTCTGTGCAGAGAAACAAACCTCTACGTGAGTGTGTGTGCACGTGTGTGCACCTGTCCGTGTATGGGTGTGTGTGTACATACTGAGTGTGTGTGTGTGCGTGTGCACCTGTCCATGTATGGGTGTGTGTGTACATACTGAGTGTGTGTGTGTGAGTGTGCACCTGTCCATGTATGGGTGTGTGTGTACATACTGAGTGCGTGTACACCTGTCCATGTATGGGTGTGTGTGTACATACTGAGTGTGTGTGCACGTGTGCACCTGTCCATGTAGGGGTGTGTGTGTACATACTGAGTGTGTGTGTGTGAGTGTGCACCTGTCCATGTATGGGTGTGTGTGTACATACTGAGTGTGTGTGCGTGTGTGCACCTGTCCATGTATGGGTGTGTGTGTACATACTGAGTGTGTGTGCGCGTGTGCACCTGTCCATGTAGGGGTGTGTGTGTACATACTGAGTGTGTGTTCGCATGTACCTGTCCATGTAGGGGTGTGTGTGTACATACTGAGTGTGCGTGTGCACCTGTCCATGTAGGGGTGTGTGTGTACATACTGAGTGTGTGTGCGCGTGTACCTGTCCATGTATGGGTGTGTGTGTACATACTGAGTGTGTGTGCGCGTGTACCTGTCCATGTAGGGGTGTGTGTGTACATACTGAGTGTGTGTGCGTGTGTGCACCTGTCCATGTAGGAGTGTGTGTGTACATACTGAGGGTGTGTGCGCGTGTACCTGTCCATGTATGGGTGTGTGTGTACATACTGAGTGTGTGTGCGTGTGCACCTGTCCATGTATGGGTGTGTGTGTACATACGTATGGGAAATAAGAATTAGTTCATGCTATTATGCAGGAGAGAAGTGTCATGATCTGCTGCCTGCAAACTGAAGACCCAAGAGACCTGGAGGTGTAACTCAGAGTCCAAAGACCTGGGAACCAGGAACACTGATGAAGCAAGTCCTGTTCTAAGTCCAGGCTGAGAAGTAGCAGGGCTGACATCCAAGGGCAGGAGGAGAGGGGCCCCCCACCCAAACAGAAGCAGATTCTCACTCCCTCCACCTCTTTGTTCCCTCTAGGCTGTCAGCAACCTTGCTGGTGCCCACCCATCCTGGCGGGAGATCCTCCTCACTCAGCCTACTGGTTCAAACGCCCATCTTTCCCAGCACACCCTGACAGACACATCCAGTGTCATGTTTCACTGGCTGTCTGGATGTCCCTTAGCCCAGTCGCGTTGACACATAAAATTAACCATCATGCAACGTTAACCTGATTAAAAAATTCTTAGTGAGAATTTCTCATTTAATGAGGGTGTATTGAGTTCTATGAAACTCAATGAGTTAACACTTGAAGAAAAATAAGCAAGTAATTTAATAGAACTCCACATACATTGAACTAAAATTGAACAAACATTTGCAGAGCAGGTCTGAGTAACCATTTTTAAGTTGAATGGATCTGTGGGCAAATTTATTTTTGAGACTGAGAACTTGGAAGACAGGATTCTTGCCTGCCTGCTGTCTGACTATGATCTGGGATGTGGGGGATGATTAAGATGATTAATATTAATTATCATATAACCTTCCTTCCTCAGCCACAACCTCCTCCCAGCTGAATCTTATCCTTTTCTTGGTGTCAATCTTTTTCATTAGAGCTATAACTTGAATGTACATTCTTATCTTAATCTATATGGGGTTTTTTTTTGAAGTAAATACATAATGCATCTGATGGTTTATATGTCTGAGGGGTATATAAAATCTGATGGTTTTTTAAAAAGTAAATATATAATGCATACATATGCTAAGATTTTCAGTGGTCGAAACAGTTAAATTATCTTCCCTCCTCCCCAAACTCTGATACTCTTCCTTCTTCACAGTTAGGAGCCCCTAGATTATTGGTCCATAATTTCTCTTCTTTGAGATTAATTAATACTTGATTGATTTAACTCACATGATTACATATATCACAAACATCTTACAAGCCATCAAAATATATAATGATAATATTCAATGTTATTGAATAAACACTCTGTGCGGGTCATTTTTCTAAGCACTTTATATGCAAGGCTACATTTAGTTTTCACAACAACTGATTGAGCAGCTCTGTGGCTTGAGCCACGTTCCTTAATTTTTCTGAAGACTGATCTCCTCCTCTGTAAAATGAAGATAGTGTGGCCATAGCAGCAGGGCTGATCCATGCCTGGGGCACTGTGTGGTTTCTCCGACATAGTGACTATAGCTCTCACACCTTTCTCTGTCCTAGTCATAGGTAAGACCAGCCTCCATTCTTATCACCTTGGCTTATGTTACAGAGGAAGAGCCTTACAGTTTGAATCTTTTGGGTTAATTTATTCTAGACAAATATGCCTGGCATGTGTGTGTGAGATAAGTAGAATTGTTTTATGTTTTCTGAACACACAGCTGTTCAAGGTTATCATCATTCCAAACACTAGATGGTGAGATACATTTTTACTTTTATTATTTTATTCTCCCTTAAAAAATCCCTTTAATTATTTCAGACCTCTGGGCACTACTAAGAAAAGGTAATCTAAAATTTTGATTTGTTCATTGACTGACTCTCCAATTGTGGTTTTAGGAAGGCTGGTTGGATAATTCTTTTCTCCAGGCTAGGACATTTAATTATGTAGCCATAAAGAAACTCGAACAGCAAAATTAGAGTCTCTGAGGTCTGGATTTGAAACAAACAATCCAGAGTTCTCAGAAGAGTTCTGCAGAGCTTAAATAGTTGTCCCACCCCCCTTTGGAAAGATCTCAAACTCACCACTGACCAGGTTGCACAAACTTTACTGTGTGTATTAAGGTGACACCTGTAAGAAAATACCGCTGGGACAATTATGGATTAGGAGCAAAACCTCCGGAGTTAGATTGCTTGAGTCTGATTTTTTAATTTAAACATCAAATGAGGAATTGACTTCCTGAAGAATTAGTTTCCTCATCTGTAAAATGAGTTTACATAAGCTAATACAGACCTTGGTGAGTCTGACAATAAATTATTTTCTGAATTCTAGATCTTTATATACAAAAAGTCACAAAAGTGTATACTTAATAGACATGCTTTTCAAAAACTGTGTTGATTTAGTTATTATGAAAAAGAAAGACACAGCTCGGTAGAGCAGATAGACTGTGAACTATGGTGTTTATGCAGCCGTGTTTATCATTTACCTGTAGGGAGGTGTTCTCTAAACACACGAGGGAGGGAAAAGCATTTTAGACAGAGTAAGAACTGCCTGCAAAAGCAAAGAAACGGGAAGCTGATGTTCCTTTAAGGAACTCAAAATAATTCTGTTTGCCCTTGGTGTTTGGAACCTGCTGGGGGACCCCCTACATCACTCAGAGGGGTTTGAGTTTATTTGGCAGCAAGGGGACTGACTGATACCACACATATTAGAAAGCAGGGAAGGACTGTGATTAAATTTACATTCTATTATACTAAGTTAAGTCCCTCTGGACTTACTGAATAGATAAATTAGATAAATATTGAATTAAATTATGATAAAATATTAGATAAACTAATACATCAGATAATTATTTATAAAACTCAATTGAATTCATGGTAGATTGGAAAGTGCTTGGTAGAAGGCATACTCCGATTAGCCCCTGGTTAGAAGGATGTTGAGACCGCTGGTATGAAGAATGGTAATCAGTTCATAGAGGTTAGTGGTAGTGAGGGCAAAGCAGAGAAGAACAGATCAGTTCTTGCTGTGAGTCCCATCACCCCAAATAATTACAATGAGTGAAGTGATAGTGGAAAGAAGGGGATGGACAGTCTGTCATGGCGGGTGGTGAGAGCGTGGGGACGTTCGGTGCTCAGCCCGGGCATCTGGAGGAAGACGGGAATCATCAGTGCACTGAGAGTAGTTGAAATGGATGGGAATTTAAAAAGCGCCCAAGGTACAGTGGAGTAAGGTGGAGCATGGAATCTTGGCTGGAGAATCGGCATTTGTCATAATAAAGGTTAACACCTCGTAGGCAATTATCATGGGTCCTACACAGTTTAAGGTATATTACATACATTATTCATTTAACTTAACTTTCCCCAATAAACTCGAGGCAAGCGTTGCTATTACACTCATTTCGCGGATGAGGAAACTAAGTCACAGGGAAGCCAGTGCCTCATTTGATGTCTAAATTCAAAGTCAGACTCAAGCAATCTGGCTCCAGAGGTTTTGCTCCTAATCCTTCTACCTGTGTCTTCTGTGTCTAGAGACCAGCAGGAGCCCCGCCCATTTGGGGATTTAGTGTACAAAAGCTAAATTGAGAGGAGTCTCCAGAATATCCCAAAGATTCCCATCCAACCATGCCATTTGCTGGTGGCAAGGTATTTAAACTGTCTACCTTTCAGTTTCCCTCTTTTGAAATGGATGCCTTATTAGAGCTGTCATGATTGACAGACCTAAGAAACTTAGACAAATCTACTGTGTATCTATGCAGGGATGTACACCGCGCAGCCTGTGGGCCCCATCATGCGGACTTTGTGAGGATTTTTTCCTTTTACTTATCTGTGGTGTCAGATATCATGACATATGCACAGATCTCTCTCTCTCTCTGCTAATCAGCTTTCTTTGGTATTTGTGTATTTAATGTGTGGCCCCAAACAGCTCTTATGTTTCCAATGTGGGACAGAAAAAAAAGGGTGGACACCCCTGAGACGCCTTGTCTATTTTACGGAGCACGATGCCAATCAAGGAAAAGCCCCTACTTTTTCTTGTAATTTTATTACATGAAATTCGGAGAATATGTATACATGAAGCCAGCTTTTACTACACGGGTGACTTGGGTAACTATTCCATGTAAGTTTGTAAAGAAAGTATTTTCTTTGCTTGTTGGGTACAGGGTTATATCAATCAAGTAAACTTGAGCACACGTGATGCTCGAGATCTGATTAGCTAATTGGCGTGTTCACAGTGTGTATTTCTATTTCTATCTTTTTGGTCTCTCAGTTTTTGAGAGTTTCAGGCTCTCCTGTGATGTATATTTGTTATTTTGTTATTTTCTCTTCTTTTCCTTCTTCTTTACCATCAAATACATTTGGAGGCTAACCTGTTGCATAGACGTTTATAATTGTTTTATGACCTTGGTGGATTTCACGAGTTCTTTTTATTCTGTTTATTTTGGGAGATATGAATATGGCTGCAGCAGCTTTCTTTTGACCAATAGTCATCTGGCGTGTGTTCTTCTTTGCCTTTATTTAAGATCTTCATGTGCAATTCCATTTGTGCCAGGTCCCTCTTATTAAGAAGGCTGAGCATACACCCCAACTTGAAACTCTTTCAGACCTTCAGCCACACATGCAATCCAATCCCAACTCCTGACCCTGGTTTGTAAGTCTCTCCACACTGCACTCCTGGGCATGTCCCGGACTTTACCTCTCAGTCCTCCCTTCATCCTCTCTGCTCAACTCCACTGGCCTCTGTCTTGCTTAAAAAGCAGGCTGAGAATGTCCCCTCCTGTAGACCTTTGTCCTCTCCTGTGAATATCCTTCCCTTGGTTGTTCTCAGCAGTCCCTCCCTTGTATAATTCAGCCCTCTGCCCACTTTATAATTCCTCTGATAGGCCATTCTTGGAACTCCTATCTAATGCAGGGCCCCTTCCTTATAATCACTTGTAGCACATTTACCGGGCTTTATTTTTCAAAAAATATTTTTGTATTTTTTCTTAGTGTTAACAAAGTAACACTACTAGGTGGCTTAACAAACAGAAATTTATTCTGTCTCAATAGTGGGGGCTAGAACTCATTAGAGTTAAGACTCATCCTAATCCAGTATGCCCTCACCTTAACTAAGTGCACCAGCAAAAGCCCCATTTACAGATAAGGACACATGATGAGACTCGGGGTATGTGTGAATTTTGGAGAACAGCATTCAAGCCCCCACAGACTTACTTACCTTTGATACTACGTACGAACGCCTCTGTGTGTTTCCTTAACATTGCGCCCTGGTAAAATGTTAATTCCAGGAGGGTAAGAAATTAATTGCTTCTGTTCATTGGTATATGCACAGTGCTTTGTGGAAGGGTAATCAATATGTGTTAAATTAAGAAATTCTGCTTATAAATGAATATTGCAAAGAACATATTTTTAAAAGAACACTGAAGAAGGTCTTTGGGGTTATTTCTACGTTGTATTTTGCATTTTACATTTAAAGATTTTATTGCTCTGTTTTCCTCTTTTGTACCTTCTCCGAGGAAGGCGGAATTTTATCTAAACTTATTCTCCTCTTTGGAAGTTAATTGTTCACTGTAATCATCGCACGGCTCCCTTCAACTCTTCAACAGTCGTCCCCACAAAGCCCACCACTGACCGATACTTCTACTCTCTTCCCTTGTAATACGATCTACTATATAAATTCCAAATTGTTTTTAAACCAATCTACATTATCATCCTCATTACTTTTATGCTTACAATTAATGCTATTTAAATGTATGTTATCTAGTATGAGGTACTGGGCTTTAAAAAATACATAATTGTCTGAAAAACAAACAAACATACAAAAAACACTGTAGACCCACAAATCCAAACCAGGATTCACTTTCACAAACGACACACATTGGTGGTTCCTTCCGCTAGAGACAGGAAGAAAACATCACATAATACAAAATGTAGTTTTTTAAAACCCCACGCATTACCAATTCTGTTTGCTTACCCGTGCTGATCGCTCTCCACTCTTTCTTTCCGCCTTCAACCCCCTTTATTCTGACACGCGTTTTTAATGTAGGGTTTTTGAGTAAGAGCCTCTGAGATCTGATCCAGACACGTCTTTATGTGGCTCTCACTTTTGAATGGTGATATATCCAGCGCTAGACTTCTGAGCTGACAGTTATTTTCCTCAGAACTTTGAAGACATGATTTTATTGTTTTCTGACGTTTGTTGCCGTTGATGAAAAGCCCACTGGCAGAATATTTGTTGTTCCCGGAATTAATTTACACAGTTTTTTGGTTGTTTATCTTTGATGTTCTGCAGTTTTGCTTTGTTTTGTTTTTATTTTTTTATAGTAAAACTAGAATTTCTCTCTATTTATCTCATCAAAAACATGTCATTCATCAAGCTGGAGATTCGTATCTTTTTTCTGAGCCACAGAGCTCCTCATTCAAGTTTCCTCGGCTAGGAGCTGGGAGCACTCATTGCCGTCTCTTCCTTTGAACTCCTATGAGTGTTGGACTTTCTCAACCTCCACTGATCTCTCTCGTCGTTACTGATTTTTTATTTCTAGCTTTCCTACACTCATAACGGTTTCATCAGATCTTGAAACTTCTTTCCTATTAAACTGTTATTTTGATTATGTCTGGCTGAATTAAATTTAATCTATTTAAACCTAAGTAATTTTATTAATGAAAGCTTTATTTTAGACATTTTCAAATTTTCTTGCTCTTTCTCAGATTGTATACTTTCAAAATTAAACAGGGCTGTTTCTAATTTAATCTTATTTAAACATATTTATTTGATAGTCTTTTGTTGTTGATGATTTATTTCCTGTTCTTAAAGGATTAATGCTCATATTCATTGCCCCTGATTAATTTCATTGTGTTAGCTTAGTTCTTTTAATTTTAAACCAATTGCCCTCCCCCTCCATGGGGGAGCATACCTAATTGCTTCTAAAAGAGACTGGGGTTTTCAATGGTCCTAGATTAGCTATTTAAAAATGTTTATTTACAAATTTAATAGGTCAAGCCTGGGTCTCAGTTTCTCCCTGGTTCCTTTTTAGGCACATCCAATGTCAAACAGCCTTATTCTTTCCCAGGCCAGTGAGCAGAGTTTTCATGGAAGGGACCCCTTATCAGGAATCTGGGACTTATGCAAAGGCTCTGCTTTCACTGACCTAAAATTCTATCTCCTGTATCTGCCTTCCTGAAGAGCTGAACCTTAGTTCTCAACACCACACATCTTGGTCTAAAACCTGACAGCTCTTGCAGCATCTGCTCTGACTAATCCTGCTGATTTTCTTTCTTTCTTTTTTTTAGGATCAGGACCTACCAATTCCTTTTTTTTCTTTTGAATCCACTTTTTATAGTTTGTAATATTTTCTCAGCCTATACAGAGGGTATATGCACTTTAAGAAAGGAAAAAAAAGTTGCATGAAAATTGTAATCATAAATATACCAAGAACATTTTTTGTTTGTTGTATCTCTTGTAATTGCAGAAGTTATATGTGACTTGAATATTATGATTTTGATAACTTTTTTTCCTTTTTTACAATATGTATACTTTTTTGGTACCCTCTATATACATAGGATGATTTTAATAACAAGAGAGGGCTTATCTGTATTATTTTAGACTACTCAGATTGCCAGAAGAATCCTTTTTATTTGGGGGAGCTTCAGGGATGACAAAGAGCACTCATGGAGACCTTAAAATATCTCTAGCTTAAGGGCAAGAGGCAATCACAGTCTCAAATTCCACCTGAGAAATAGTGGAAAGGATTACTAGGTGGTCAGACAGGCTTTGCAAAGGGTAGTTTAATGAGAACCTCCCTTAATAGGGGATTTTTGTTTCTTACTTATTTTTGTATTACTTTCCCCCTATGTTATCTCAAATGAACAAAGATTAATTTTGAAAACAGAGTTAACATGCTAAACGCAAACGTCGGAGAGTGAGACCCACGGGGCTGGGAGCACCGTGTCCCCGCCCTTCTTCCCCAATGCTGATGCCGCCTCTCTCAACGCTGGGAGTTGATGTTTGAACAAAGCAGCACTTGACCCAGATAGGCCCCCTGAATCTCCACCCCTCGAATCTGGGAAGAGATTTGACATTTGGTTGTTCCTTTTATATCCCCTCTCAAGAATATGTATTTACTGAAGAATCTACAAGAACAAAAGGATGGGACGTCTTTAGAAAGAGAGTCTGGTTCTCTGAACAGCAGGCGGGACAGGCAACCAGACTTTGGGTGGTTTCCCAGAAGCTGGGTTTCTTCATGCCGGCCCCTTGCTCCTGGCAAATGCTGTGATATCTCACCCCGGACAGTAATCCCTTCTTCCTTTTTCCTCGTCTGCCACAGCCTGCCAGCATCCTTTGAAGGATCACAAATAGCTGTACCATGTGTGTCTCTTAATCAAATAAAACTGATTTTTTAAGGAAATTCCATCCAAAATATGAAATGATTTGAATTATTTCTCACTGAACAAGAGATGCTTTTTCTCGCTAGTGTGGAGGGGAAGGGAACCAAAAGTTTCCTCACAGATGTGAGAAGAGTTTTTTTGCAGAGACGATAATGGAACAAGTTTAGGGGACTCCAAGGCACGTGAGAAGGACAGATCGTGGGTTCTCTAAGCACTAAGGTTTTCTGTACCTAGAAAATGCTTAACTCGGCTGCCCTACGGTCCTTAGGATGGGCGCTCCACTTGAGCTGAGGTGTTAACACTCCATTCCCAGCAAAGACTAGTATTGGACCTGGAATTTTTATTTTTATAATCTTTACTTGTAACCACTTCAAATCAGCAAATTTTACCTGAATATGTGCTTGTCCTGAGGAATTGTATTTCCTATTATTCCATGCACTCTGGTATAGCAGGTGACACATTCTGGCCAGTGGTATGCAGATAGTAGTGACAGGGCTGGATGGCACACACCTGTAATCCCAGCACTCTGGGAGGCTGAGGAACATGAATGGCCTAAGTAATAGCAATACCCTATTTCTACTAAAAATAGAAAAATTAGCTAAGTATCATGGCGGGCAGTTGTAGTCCTAGCTATTGGGGAGACTGAGGCAAAAAGATCTCCTGAGCCCAAGAGACTGAGATTGCTATGAGCTATGATGATGCCATGGCACCCTACCCAGAGTGACAGACTAAGACTCTGTCTCAAAACAAAACAAACACACAAAATTAGGCTCGGCACCTGTGGCTCAGTGGGTAGGGTACCAGCCACCTACACTGAGGCTGGAGGGTTCGAATCCAGTATGCTAGACAACAATGACAGATGCAACCAGAAAAAAAAAAAAAACAAACAAACAGCCAGGCATTGTGGTGGGTGCCCATAGTCCCAGCTACTCAGGAGGCTGAGGCAAGAGAATTGCTTAAGCCCAAGAGTTTGAGGTTGCTGTGAGCTGTGCCGCAATGGCATTCTACCAAGGGTGACATAATGAGACTATCTCAAAGAAAAATAAATAACCAATCAAATCCCAGATAGAAGTGTCAGTGGAAGTTAGTGTTCCCAGTGGGAGTGTGTGTGTTCATCCTCTTCCTTCTTACTGGGAGAAGATGTGACGGTGGGGACTTGAGCAGCTGTCTTGGAATCAGAGGGAGAAGCTGAGGGGCAGAGGGCAGCAGAGCAGTCAGGTGGGAGGGACTTGGGTCCTGACAGATTCAGCAAGCTCCTACATCACCGACCTCCACACCTCCTCCTGGGCGAGAGTGGCGTGTTAGCATCTCCTTTAAGTGTGACCCTGCGTGCTCTGTCCTGCTCAGACGCTCTTTATCTTAACTGACGTGTATCATCTTCTAGCTGCAGTTTTGTCTTGCTCCATTCCATCATCTAATGACACTTAAAGTTCTCACACCTACACCTCTTATCCCTCCAAGAAACTGAAGAGATTGTTCTGTATATAGATCCTCCAGTACAGAAAAGCTCTCTTGAACTTTGGAATGTTGGTGTTATTTGAATGTGAAGGTTGCGACAAGATCATTAAGCAGCTATTGAACACGGACACTGCTCAATTTCCATGTCCTGCCTCCCCGATTACCTTTTTAAAAATGTACAAATAGCTAATTAAGTTAGACTAACACAAATTTAATATATACACTCTATTAATGCAGAGTAGGTTGCAACACAAATTTTGCAACTAATTTAGGAAGAATGCCATTTTGAGAAAAATCTAGAGAAGTCCCCACACTATCGCTTCCGCCTTGACTTCAGACTGGAGAAAACGGGAGCTTTAATTGCAAACTATACAAATACAGTCTGTGAAATCTTGTTCTGTGAGTGCAGATATAATGAGCTTTTTTCAGAGAGAACTGAGAAGGCGAATGATCATTTATTTATGGGGTTTTGCTTCTTGGCATTTTGTGTTTGCATTTCCTTGGTGTGGTTGTCTATTAAGACTTAAAGGCATTTTTTCTAATGTAAGGCAGAAGGATGCCAAGAAGTCGATACCTGTGATGGCTATTCCTACTCCTGGACTGGAGAGGGTCTCTGTCACCAACATCAGGGAGACAGAAACATAAAATCAAAACCAGTGCCCCATTCTCTGTCCCATTGCTGATAGGTGAAGGCCTCTTATTAATAATGGCCAATGCATTGTCTGCTGAGCGTCAGCCAGAAGGGAGGCCCCTCTACACGCCACACCCCGCCCAGCTCTCAGTCTGACCTGCCTGTGTGGTCAACACCTTGTTCTGTTTATCAGGACATTTGTCACTGTCCCCCAGGAATAGAGAATGGGACTGGACCCCTTGGGGGGTATTGGTGGCATGGGGAGAAGGTTTTCATAGTTCACCAGTGTGGCCAACTTAGGATGTTTCTAGTGAGACGGTGGCAGGTAATTGCCCAAAGCACTGGTCGACTGTCCCTCTTTTCTTCTAGAGTCTGTGTCCTGAGAAGGCAGAACCCCTCTGTCTTGGTCACTGCTGCACCTTTAGTTCCCAGCACGATGACCAGCACAGAGGAAATGTTCAAAGCACACTGGTCTAAATAACAAATGACCCCTTGATCTTCAGAACAAAGTTTGAGTTCTTTTGAATGACGTTCAAGATACTTCAAGATCTGGGGTAACATCTGTCACCATCTTCATTTCCTGCTCCCTCCTGATATTTATTGAGCGACCCTATGAAGCTGTTGTAGTTTCCCCGGCAGGCCTGGACTACCATACCTTGGACATTTGCTGACAGTACGTGTGGTAAACTTTCTTTTCTTTTTTTCTTTTTTTTTGAGATAGAGTCTTACTTTGTCACCTTTGGTAGAGTGCCATGGCATCACAGCTCACAGAAACCTCAAGCTCTTGGGATTAAGTGCTTAAGTGATTCTCTTGTCTCAGTCTCCCAAGTAGCTGGGACTACAGGCACCCGCCACAGCATCCAACCTTTAGAGACAAGGTCTCACTCTGGCTCAGGCTGGTCTCAAACCTATGAGCTGAGGCAATCCACCTGCCTGGGCCTCCCAGAGTGTCAGGAGTACAGGCGTGAGCTACCACGCCCAGCCCCTTGTGGTGAAGTTTTAAGGTACAGGTTAAATGTCGTCTCTGTGCAACCTCTTCCAGACAAAGGAACTGTTTGTGTAACGAACTTAATGCTAATAACAGACAAGTAGGGAGCAGATACTCGTTCTAACAGCCCAGAGTTCTGAGACTAGAACCTGAGGTTGAAGGACTCCGCCAGAACCAAGGCAGTGAGCGCGGAGCACGATGGCTCATCCATGTTGGAAGCCCTGCCTATCCGCATTTTTCAAGAAGAGATTGTGACCCTGAGGATAACCTATAGACCTAATAGCTAGTTGCTTTGTTCAGCAAGACTTGCCTGATTCTTCCTTCCTCTCTCTGTTCACTTTGGGTTTCAACAACACCAAGTGCTGTGCATTCCCTGTGCAACCCATCCTGTCTCTGACCTCTACACCACTGCTGCTGTGCCACGCCCCATTCTCCACATCTGCCTGGTCAACTGCTACTCAGCTGTGAAGAGTAGGATCAGGAGTTCTCTTCTCAGCTTTGTTGATTGCCTGTTTGGTTCAAATTTAACAATCCTTCTTCTGCACACATCAATCACTGCTGCTTTTACCCTTTGTAATTATCTATTGCTGTGTCAAATTTCCTCCTGTCCCTGAGAGCTATGTGGTTATCTTGTTGACAGTGCCAGTGACATAAACTCAGGCCTTTCAAAGGTGAAGCCTGAGGGTTCAGATTTTGACAACTTCCCCAGGTAATGTCATGCACATTCCAAACCACTTCTCTGGATCGTGAGTTCCTACAGTCTGGGCAGCTCTCATAATCATCGCATGTTTTATAGAGTGATTTGTGTAAGGAGATGGAGATGTATGACCACTAACTAAGTGGATGACAATGCCCCGAATGGCATCAGAACAAACTATCTGATCTCTCCCTGTGTGCCCCATGTGGTCTCTTCACCACTCTGACCTGGACTATCTGGTCCTGCATCTGAATTCTTACCTCTCCTAAAGAATGCACCTGCACTCACCTTTTATCCTGTCTTACTGTCTGGACCCTTCCTTGGGACTGAGCTCTTATGTTTGACCTAACGTGCTATGTAGTTTATTTATTTTATAGTTTCACTGACTTCTGTCTGTTTTCCCCCACCAGAATATAACATGCATGCACCCAGAAATGTTTTGTCTTGTCTCAGCCTGCCAAGTAGCTGGGACTACAGGCTACACAGTTTTTGTGGAGGGTCACAGTTTTTTTCTGTGATCAATTTCTCCTTCAGTTACCCAGGACAGGGTCTGCCGGGTACTAGCTGCTTAGCAAATACTTCGCAAATGAATGAATACATGTGTGAATCAACAAATTTTCTGAGATATATCTATTTTCATTCAGTCTTTGCTCTTGAACTTGATTTGTGCAATGCCACTTTCTCCCCTGTTGATTCATTTCTGCCAAACAGCCCTCTCACGGTTTTATCCACCTGTTGGTCTCCATGCCAGATATCCCAGTTCTCAGGCTTTGCCCTCAGACACCACTTCAACCACACCCAGGACTGGCCCCTTCTATCGCTTCAAAATATCACTGGCTGTTCTTAATCTCCAAGGGATCCCTTGTTTTAAAATATTTGTACTTTCATAAAAGCCAGGGTCCCAGCTGCTATCTTTAATTTATTCTAAGGCTGGGCAAGGGAACCTCTGCTTCCTACTAGGAAAGCATAGAGTCCTCCTGCCCCCTTCCCCGGGAGTCAGATGACGGGGGTTAGATCCATCACTGCAGATGGCTCTCATGGCTCATTCTCTTCAATGGTTCCACGTCTGGGCAAGCCAGTTAGGGCAGAGTGGCCAGCATCAGCGGTTTCTGGCTTGCTAACAAGCAACTTGGCAGAATCTTTTTACCTTGAGGTCACTGGTTTGAAAATATCCTGGGTTTCTGGTGATAAAAAGTGTTTCTGTTGGACAGATGGGATGAAGCGTGTCTCAGACATGATGTGTTTGTGGGCCAGGCCCTGATGAATAATCGTTTCTTGTTCTTATGGTCAGGACAGACTCGACAGCTCGCCCGTCCCTGCCTTCTCTGTGGGCCTGGTCCCTGAGGCAGATGGTGGGAGCCAGCCATGTGCAGAGGTGCCTGAGAACTCTGATGGATCTGAGAATGTCCATATGCCCTGGACACTTCACAGAAACAAGGAGGTCAAGCGTGAGTCATCAGATGGGGAAAGAGAGTTGGGGAGAGTTAGGGAGGCGGCTGGAGGGTCAGCAGGCGGAGTGGTAGAGGTGACACCACCTTGGGTCTCCGACAGTCCGGCTTTCCTGGCTTGGCACTTTGATGCTTCCACTTGCTACCCATGTGAGCTTGCCTTAGTTAAAGAAATGAATTCCAGACACCGGAGTTCTAGTCTGTAAAACAGAAATAACAGTGTCTATCTTGTGAGCTTATCAAATGAGACATGTGTGTGAGTTGTCTATAAACTGTAAAGTACTGTATAAATGGAAGTCAGACGATGTGAGTTGTCTGTAAACTGTAAAGTACTGTATAAATGGAAGTCAGATGACCCCCAGCTGACCCTCTGCGCTCCTGCTTGAGGAGTGCCAAACTCTTTCTCTTCTTTTTTTCCAAATCCTGTCTTAAGACAAATCAAATTCTTCCTCTCTTTGACTCTGAGTTAGAGAATGTTACCATCAAATTCACGCAGTTATGGTGATGATAAACCATCTAGAGAGGTCGACGAGGGGTCTGCTCACGCTGGCCTGTCCCAGCTGGAACACACAGAGCTGTGCACACACAGCTGGGACAGGTGCCGCTGGTGTGTGGAAGAACCTCTGGAGGCCTTTGAAGTCTAAAGCTTGTTTTTCCCCATATGTGCTAGAGTGACCGCCGGAAAAGGAAATCTGGGGAGAACAGGGAAGGACAAAGCATTCTTGGGTCAAAAATTAGGGTAAATGTTGCTACTTCTGTCCCACATATATGGTTATTAATTTTCTAGGAACTTTAAGAACTATTGAGAACTTTCTTCCTGAAGGAGGCTGGATGAAGTCACTGTCATTTTATTTATTCATTCAATCACTAGACAAATAAGTACTGAGTGCCTGAAATGTGCCAGATGATGGTCTGGGCCCTGGGAGACAAGGAGTCATGATCCGGTTGATGTCTCTGCCTTCACAGAACAATTGGGAAGAAGGTGAGTTTAAAAATTAAAAAAAAAAACCCAAAAACCTAGCACAAGTGTTTTTATATTACATAAGGTAGTACCCCTATTGGGGTGACTGTGTTCAGCTCCAGGTATTTTAAAAGGGGATTCTACTCATAGGGATTTATTTTTAGAGAAAAGCCAGCATATTGTATAAATATCTATTTTTAGGAATGTTTTTCACACCATCATTTGTGTTAGTAGGTGGAGAACTGCGTAGATGCCCATTACCTGGGAAAAGTTGAAGTCGATTGGCAGTGCAGCCGCTGAGTGAGACTCCAGGCTTGCCTTTGTACGGATGCTGTGATCCCAGTCTGGGCTGCTGGTGGGTAGAACAGAGACAGGGAAGTAGATGGAAGGTGTATTAAAACATACCATGCGGGCTCCAGGTTCTCAGCGTCTTTATTGTCTTGGGTGGGCTATAGCACTTACTGGGGTCTGAATCACTTTTTCATGTATCATCTTGATAAAGTAAACCACATCCCCTGAGCCGTCTCTCCAAATGGAATAAAGGTGCCCTTGTGGGGCTGTTGTGAATTTTAAATGAGATAATGTATATTATATAGCACAGGGCCTGGTCCAGAATTAGAAGTTAATAATGATATGTTTATCTGTATTATTTTCTGAGATGTCTATAATTAATATGTATTACTTTATTAATCAAAAGAAAACCCAATCAATATTATAAAGAGCAAGGGTGGGGAGCCTGACAGATAGGTCCTCTGACAAGGGACACATCCAAGTCCCTGGCTGTGTACCTGCCACGGAGTGGGGAAGTGATATTAGCTTAGCAACCACGCAGTGATCGTGTCGCAAGAGGAGCTGTTGTAAGTTTTATTTTCTCAACAGGAGTCTTCAGCAGAGACCTGAGAGTGCATCTCTAAGTCCCTCATGTCCAAGAGAAATTAGATTCGGATTAAATGGCAGAGCTCTAGCCGGTGAATCAGCCTTGACAGTTGCGCCTGTAGAGGATGCTGCCTTGTGAGGTGCTGAGCTTCTCAGCGACAGGAGCGGGTCTATCGGAAGAGGAGCTCATGTTTTCATTAGGCTGTAGGAAGAATTTCTGTACTAGGTAGAAGTTGAACGGGTTCCTAGCATCCTTGTGATGCCACAAGTCCGTGAGATACCAGCAAATAACTTTTTTGCTACTTTGTGTCTCCTATGACCTGCCACAGCTGCACCTGACTCCTGCCACTTTACAAACGTGGTAAGTTTGTTTGTGCCACCTCCCCCGTCCCACCCACAGGAGCAGGGTGACCTCATGGTGACCCCGGCACCTCTGGAGGCAACTCTGCCACACAAGAGCAGGGTCTTCAGCACTTTCCATCACAATGATGTGGAGAAAACAGCTTGGGCTCTGAGTGGGAAATGTGACTTTTAGATCTTGACCACTTTGCTCAAAAGAGAGTCACCTGCACCATGGTTTGCAAACCTTTGGAGCTTGGTTCTCTTTGCCTTTAAATATTTGATACAACAACGAGGTGACCATAATCAACAAGGAGTTACAGTGTACTTCAAAAGAATGGATTGGAACATTCCTAACACAGAGAAATAGTGACTACCTGAGGTGATGGGCACCGCGCTCACCCCGCCTTGATGAGCAGCCATTGTTTACCGGCTTTAAAGCATCACACGTGCCCTATAAATATGTGCAGCTATTATGTACCTGTAATGATTAAAAATAAAAAAAAAATTAAAGATGTATGTGAAAAAGGAAAATGTGCGCAAGAAAACATTCCCATGGGTTTTTTAGCGGTGGAGAGCAGCGTCTGGGCCGTCCAGAGCGGCTGCTGCTGCCCTGCACCCTGACCTTGCCTTCCCTGGCCCTCTTTCATCTTCCATCCTTCTTCCTGCCTTTCTCCCTCATGTGCTTTCTTCCTTTTATTCTTGTGTTTCTTTTTACCTTTTCCTCCATGTTCCTCAATAACAACTGTAATATTTTATATTTACTCCTACAGCTTTTTATTTTAACTTTCTTTCTCTCACATAAGGTTATATTGTTTTTGTCCCCCACATAATGTAAATCAACAACAATGACTTTTAACTCTCTCTGGCTTTTTAAAATTCATCAAAATATGTTCTTAGGCTTTCTCAGTTGGCTCTGACCACAAGAAAAGAAAAAAAATTAAAAAGCAAGATGAGGAAACCAAGATCAAGAGAAATGATGCTTCTCTTCTCTTATCCTCCGTGCTCTCTCCTCCTCTCCCTCCTCCTCCCTCTCCTCCTCCCTCTCCTCTCTCCTCCTCTTTCTCCTCTTCTCCCTCCTCCTCTCTCTCTTCACTCACTCTCCTCCTCTCTCTCTCCACTCCCTCTCCTCCTCTCTCTCCTCCTCTCCCTCCTCCTCTCTCCCCTCCTCTCCCTCCTCCTCCCTCTCCTCCTCTCCCTCCTCCTCTCCCTCCTCCTCTCTTTCCTCCTCTTTCTCCTCTTCTCCCTCCTCTTCTCCCTCCTCCTCCCTCTCCTCCTCTCTCTCCTCCTCCCTCTCCTCCTCTCTCTCCTCCTCCCTCTCCTCCTCTCTCTCCTTCTATCCCTCCTCATCCCTCTCCTCCTCTCTCTCCTCCTCTCTCTCCTTCTCTCCCTCCTCCTTTCTCTCCTCCTCCCTCTCCTCCTCCCTCTCCTCCTCTCTATCCTCAACTCAAACCAACCACAACCGAAACACACAACCACCCGAACAGAGAGTACGCGCTGCGTGTAGCGTAAGTGTGGTCCG
>CAUYTI010023777.1:0-17462 GCA_963575145.1 Galago senegalensis | reverse complement strand
AAAAAAAAAAAAAAATATGAACAGACTGCTTCTTGTTGGTAAATATACACAAAAATATTTGTAACATAGATAGTAAAGAAGAAAAACACTAATCTCTGCAGAGATAGGACAAATTTTTTTTTTTTTTTGAGACAGAGTCTTACTCCATTGCCCTGGGTAGAGTGCTATAGCATCATAACTCACAGCAACCTCAGATTCTTGGGCTTGAACAATCCTCTTGCCTTAGCCTTCTGAGTAGCTGGGACTACAGGTGCCCACTACAACACAAGGCTAGCCTTTCTCTTTTGGACTGAGACGGGGTCTCACTCTTGCTCAGGCTTGTGAGGTAGGACAAATTAAAAAAAATTTTTTCTAAATAAGGATGCCAACTGTTAATAACTGTTTCCCTCTCCAAACTAATCAGAATAGAAGTACAAAAATTTTCTGAGGTACACCTGAAGCACTTTGAATTTAATAGTGCTATTTTACCTCCACGTGTAACACTGCAAAATAAGAGACTGAGACAGAGTCAGAGTCAGAAAGAGAGACTGAGTGACTGATTTTGGGATCTTTACTGTGTTAAGGCACTAGGGATATGATGTAAACTTAAGTCCTTGCTGTCACATACCATAAGTTTTTGTGGCTGCTACAATCAGTAACAATAACAATAATTATAATTACAAGCAAATATAAGGTGCCTATACCAAGTATGACATATAATCCAGGATTTGGTAGCATCAAAGAACACTAGCAGGAAAAAATTACATGTCATCAGACACTTAAATGATGAATGAGAGTTTGGTCAGGCCCAAATAGTAGGGAATGAGCAAATTATCAGAGGTGGGAGAAATCTTGGCCAATGAAAACTATAAACAAAGTTCAATAAATTATAAGGTAAACTGGTCCAGCCCTTACATCCTAAACAACTAGAAAGCTAAGCTCTCAGTCGCAACACTGTTTTCACATGTTGGACAAGTAGTGCAGGACTTTGAACCCTGAGAGGGGAAAAAAAACAATGTGAGACCCACAACTGCTCAGGTTCCTTCTTATAGACAGCTACCAAACCCAGAAACGGAACACAGTAATTGTGCAGAGCACATCAGTCGTACAAAACAAAAGATATAGAGACTAAAGTTCAGGGAGACCAAGGTACCTGGAGTCTGCAGAGCTAAGTACCAGAGAAGAAAGAACAGTAAAGACAATAAGCTCCCGAAGTCTGAAGGTAGGTTGAGTCTTCGGGTGAATACTAAATTGGACATGTAGGATGAGACTCCACGAGGCCAGGAAAATAATAACTACAAGGGAAAGAACCACCACAGGAGACCTGGGAGACATTCGAGTCCCAACCAACCACAGCAAAGGGAACCTCCATAGAGATTCCAGAAATGCCACATCTTAGGAAGGGAAAATTGGCCCATCAACACAGAAAGTTTTATTAGATAGCATTGTTACAGACCTACACTAATAATATCTCTAAATGCAGCAGGTGGATCTGCAAGTAATTAAACTGCCTTTCAGATCAAAATTCAACACTTTTTAAGGATGACAAATCAAAAATTACAAATTAGGAAGGTAAACAAAAAAATGTGACCTCAAACTAGGGGAGGGAGGAGATTCAGTCAAGAAAAACAAACCCAGAAATTATCAAGATAATGGAATTAAGGACTTCAAAATGTAATTATAAATATGTCCAAAGATTTAAAGGAAAACATGCACATAATGAAAAAAAGACTTAAAAAAATAATCATTCATAGCTGAAAAATATCTACAATAAAAAATTCATAATTGGGCTTAACAGCAAAAAAAAAAAAAAAAAAACAAAAACAAAAAAAACCTATACAAGAAAAAAAATCAATAGAAATTTACCTTCACTGATGCAGAGAAGAAAGTCAAAAAATATTAAGTGGTCTCACATAGAGAAAATGAACTCCCAAAAGAAAGGAAAAAGTTGGCTAACACAATGACCAAAAATTTTTCAAATCTGATGAGCATTGATCCACATGTTCAATCAGCTCAATGAACTCCAAACACAAAAAACACCAAGATACATAACAGTCAAATTGCTGAAAACCAGTTGATACCAAAACCAGACAATGACATTATAAGGAAACCATGAGCCAATATCCCTTATAAATATAGACACAAGTATCTTTTAGGAAAATAGTAGTAAATCAAATCACTATGACATGTGGTGATTATCCTAAGAACTCAAAATTGATTTAATATTTAAAAAATAAATGTAATTCAGTATTAACAGGGTAAAAAACATCATATCATCAGTTTATTTAATAAACAAAATGCATTTGACAAAATTCAATAATTATTATGATAAACAGTCTTAAAAAACTAATAGAAGAAAATTCTTTACCTTATAAAGGACACTTACAAAAACCCTATAGCCATCCTCATACTTAACAATAAGACTAAATGCTCTTACTCTAAGATCACAAACAAGGGAAGAAAATCTGTTCTACCACTTCAACATGGTATTGAAAAGTCAAAACTAATATTAGGCAAAATAAAGAAACACAAGGCATGCAAATTGGAAAGAAAGAATAAAATTGTGACTGTCTATGTACAAAATTCTGAAGACTCCACATAAGAGCTACTAGATCTAATAAAATTTAACAAGGTCAATATAAAAAAATCAACTAGTAAAAAATAATTACAAAATGAAACTTTAAAAATACCATCTGCAATAACACCCACCAATGTAAAACATTTAAGGATAAATTTAACAAGATACGCGCATGATCTGTACAAATAAAACTATGACATATTTTTGAAAGAAATTAAAGACCTAATGTTGTTAGGAAACTGAATTGTGTCCTACCAAAAGACAGATCAAAGTCCTAACCCCCGGGTCCCTATGAAAGCGATCTCACTCAGAAATAAGGTCTTTGCAGATAAAATCAAGGTATAATGTTGGCATACTGGGTTAGGGTGGGTTCTAAATCCAATATGACTTGTGTCCTTACAAAAAGTGGAAAATATGGACACAGACACACAGGAGAAAAGGCCACGTGAAGATAGACGCAGAGACTGGGGTGATGCATTTACAAGTTAAAGAATGCCAAGGATTTCTGGCAACCGCTACAAAGAAGCTGCAGGAGGCAAGTGTCTTCTGTGAGCATGGCCTTGCTAACACCTAGATTTCAGACTTCTAGCCTCCAGAACTTGGGAGTATATTTCTGTTGTTTTAAGGTACCCCGTTTTGATGTGATGTTCTGTTTTGGCAGCCAGAGGAAACATATAGGTATATGTTTATGGACTGGAAGATGCAAAATTGTTAAGATGTCAATTTTCCTCAAATTAATCCATAAGTTCAATGCAATCTAAATTAAAATCCTAGCAGGCTTTTCTGTAGAAACTGACAAACCAATTCCAAAATTTACATGGAAACACAAAAGCCCTAATAGCCAAATTTTTTGGAAGAAAAAAGAAAGTTGAAGGATTCCCTCTACCTGATTTCAAGACTTATTAAAATGCTACAGTAATCTAGTGTGATATGTACATAAAGGCAGACACATAAAATAATAGAACTGAAGAGAGATGCCCAGAGAACTGCATCTGTGGTTAATTGATGCTCAGTAAAGATACCAAAGTAATTCAAAGGGAAGTACAGTCCTTTGAATAAACGATACTGGAAAAACTCTAAGACTATATTTAAAAAATGAACCCCTGTACTCAATCTCGAGCCATATAAAAAAGTTAACACAAAGTGATCCTAGAAACGAATGTAAAGACTAAAATCATAAACTCTCTAAGAAAAAATACGAGAATATATCTATGATCTTGGGCTAAGTTACAATTTCTAGACACAAAACACTAATCATAAAAGAAAAAATGTTAACTGGACTTCATAGTAACTGAAAACTTATAAATTAAAATACGTTTGACAAAATTCAAATTTTGTTAGAGTCCCCTGTTCTTCAAAATATAGTGGTAAGAAAAGAAAAACTCACAGAAAATATTTGTGATACGAAGTCTGACAAAAAACTTGTATCCAGAATATACATATATATTCAGAACAACAAAACAGCCCTATAAAAATATGAGATACATATTTAAACAGACAAGTTACAATAAAAGACATACAAATACCCAATATATCTATGAAAAGATGCGGGACAAGTTTAATCATTGGATAAACACAAACTAAAACAGCAGTAAGATACCACTACACACCTGCAAGAACGGCTAAAAGGACAGACCAGCATCTCGTGTTGACATGATGTGGAGTAACCTGAACCCTCTTGTTACTAAAAACGTATATCCAAAGAAGGACCTGAATACAAATGTTCCTAACGGGTTTATTCGTAACAGTTAAAGCTGGTAACAACACAAGCATCTATCAAATGATGAACAGACAAATACACTGTCGTGTATCCACACAATGCGACACTACACAGTAATGAGGGAAATGAACTGGTACATGAAATGACATGGATAAATTTCATGCTAAGTGAAAGCCAGTAATAAAAGGAGTGCTCCGTGTGGTTCCATTTACACAAATTTCTAGAAAATGCAAAATTAATCAACAGTAATAGAAACCAGGTCAGTGGTTGCCTGGGGCAGAGGCTGAGGGGAAAACCATGGCAAAGGGGCCCAAGATAAATTTTTGGGGTGACTGAAGAGTACAATATCTTGATTGGGGTCTTAGTTGGAAGGGTTTACACATTCATCAAACTGTGTGTAAATTATACCTGTTAGTTTTCAAAAAGAGGGGCAAAATCTACACTACTGTCATACCCAAACGAAGTTTAATAGTTAGGGTTTAAAGTTACATTGGGAATGATGAGGGGGTTGAGACTGGAGAAGTAATAAAAGACTGACAATCATATTAAGGAGTCAGAATTATAGACAAAAATAAAGGGAAGCCACCCAGAGGTTTTACCTAGGAAAAGAAATACACGAATTACATTGTGAAAATAATACTCTGGGTCCCAACAACTGGAATGGATTAACTCAATATAAGACTTCAGTTTACAGGGAGATCTGAGAGAAGAGGTGATGGTCCAGATGAGGGTAGCAGATAGGAGAATAGAGAAAAGTGGTGGGATTTAAGAAGTTGATTCGCTTTAATGTTTCAGGAGAGGTTAGTGCCTGCGATATTAAGTGGAAATGTCCATTTAGTAGCTGTGCACATGGGTCTCAAGGCCTTGAAAGAGAGCTGTGTTGGAGAGAGGGATTAGAGAGTGAATGGTAAGATTACCCAAGGAGACAGAGGATGGCTCAAACCAAAACCTTTAGGCACACAGACAGCAGAGGACTGGCCTGGCAAATGGCCCAGACTCACAAAGGTAAGTAACTATTCAAACTCGACAGCAGTCCCTCATGCTAGCTGTTTTCTCTGTATACAAACAGCATTCCTCTCCCTTTCACACCCCAGTAATATTAAAGACAGAAAGAAGCCACTTTCAACCCAATATAGAAAGCAAGTGACAAGAAGGCCACTGCTCAACAAACATGAAACAGAATCCCTTTCAGGGCTTAAAAGTTTCTTAGAGAGATAGGCTAAAGAACATTTGGTTCGAATCCTCTTCACCCCCAATCTGCTCCTTTAGTACCTTCAGAAGATGAAAGCAAGCTGTTGTAGTTAATATTAAAAATTATTTTATCTAGTTCTGAAATGGACACTGATTTACAACAAGTTGAGAATACACGCAGCACTGCTGGGGGCAATGGCCCATGCCTACCATCTAGGAGGGAGGCTGAGGCGGAAAGATCCCCAGAGCCCTGGAGTTAAAGGCTGTATTGTGTTATGATCACACCTCTGATAACCACTGCACCCCAGCCTGGGCAACACAGTGAGACCTCATCTCTAAAAATAATAATAATGATGATGATGATAGTGGTAGCTAACCAAGGGAAGGCTATTTACTAAGTAGGATGAATGAATCTGTTTGGCAAAATCTTTGAGAAGAATACCTCTATTTCCAACAGTAGACTAGTTGGGAGACCCAACTCAACCGCTGAAAACAACTAGTAGTCTTTTTACAACATTATGGGTAAATGGGACCCCCCCAAAAAAGCCTAGGATCTAGCCAAAGTATAGAGCACCACTCAGGAACTATTTCTAATGGAATACGATGTGCAATTATTCTTACATTCTACATTCACTTAACAAAAACAGCTTCATTCAAATCAGGCACAGTATGACCACCATCAGCTAAGGAGGACATGATTCGAATTTACGAAAGCTGACAAAAAAGAGAGTCATCTCTTGGATGTTCTGATGAACTTAAATTGCAAAGGATACTAAGATTAACTGTAATGCAATTTAAGGAGCTCTATCTAGAACAATGTATTAAAAGCAGTTTCGTAAGGTTCAGAAAAAGGCATTTTTCTCTTAAATTACCACCATTTGTTTACATTTAATAAAATGAAGAGAACACGAAGCTGTCTGTATTTAGTATATGTAATTATAATGCTTTGTTTAAAATAGAATAGCCAAGGAATTAAGAAAGCAAAAATAACTTAATTTGCATTGAAGTACATGGTACTTCTTGTTCAAAAGAAATGCATTTATAATCAGCACTCTACAAAGAAATTTAAAAGCTCATCTATATCATCTAACATCAACAAAACTTTCTCATTAAAAGATACTGTCTTCGTAGACACAGAAAATAGAAAAGAGGCTACCAGAGGTTGGAGAGAGGGGGGAATCTTGAATTATTGCTTAAGGATAACTGAGTTTCTGTTTGGGAAGATGAAAAAGTTTGAGAAATGGATAGCGGTTAATAGTTGCATAACAACAAGGAATGTACTTAATGTCACCAAATTATACTCTTAGGATAGTTAAAGGCAAATTTCATGTTTGGTACACAATGCACAGGAAAACATATTTTCATATAATTCCTTAAAATTGGAATTCCCTTGTCTGAAATGCATGCAAGCAAACATCCTCTTAAAATTGGGCCAGGGGAGCACTGGCTTTAGTTTCTCTTATCACTGATTCAAGTCCAAGGTGAACGCTTCATAACCATGCATTTTTTTTTTTACATTGTTCTCTTTTCAATATTATTTCTTAGCAGAATGGTTGTTCTGTTTTGGCGCATATAGAATTGGCTTATTCAATTTTAATTACTGTTTAGGCCAATATAGGGTTTTAAAGACTAAAATCATGAAAAGAATGAATTTCAATGCAGATTTATACAGATTTAAACAGGTTTCTTTTTTCTTTTCCATTTATTTATTTATTTGGGGGGGATTCATTGAGGGTACAAATAAACAGGTTGCAATGATTACATTTGTTAGGTAAAGTCCCTCTTACAATTGTGTCCCACCCCCAAAAGGTATGTCACACACTGTGACCCCCTACTCCCTTCCTTCTCTCTGCTCCCCCATTCTCCCACCACCCACCATGTACAAGGTCATCAAATGTCCTCATATCAGAATTGAGTATACTAGATTCTTGCTTCTCCATTCTTGCGATACTTTACTAAGAAAAATGTGTTCCACCTCCATCCAGGTTAATACAAAAGATGTAAAATCTCCATCTTTTTTAGTCCTAGCCATGGATTCTTGATACAAGTTACATTGGAAGCCTCAGTTTTCTTCAGGATACTGAGAAAGTGCTTGGACACAGTTGTTGTAAGGGTTAAAACAGATAACGACAGTCTTCACACAGATAATCCAGGATCATAACCAAGGTGTTCTTATCCAGTTTTCTAGTAAGTCCAAAGAAGTCATCAACTAAAATTTGCAAAGAGAGCTGGGCTTCAGAGAGGGATTTGGGAGTAATCCTCCACTAATCAAGACTGGCGGTGAATAGGATTACCCAAGGAGAAAAGAGAAGATGACTAAATGCAAAACAGAAGAGGCCCAGCAGGACAAGTAACTCCCTTTGGAAATACACACAGCAAGGACTTGAGTCAAATTCTTTAAAAATGTTCTGGTATCCATTAATCTAAATTACAATGAGAAGACATGGAATTTTAAAAATAAGTAAATAAATAGATTTATCATTAAGTAAAAGTCTGACCATAATGCTCCCTCCCTCCCTCTTTCTTTTCTTCCTATCCTCCCTCCCTCCCGTCCTTTCTTCTTTTTTATTTTCTTTTTTTTTTTTTGAGACAGAGTCTTACTCTGTTGCCCAAGCTAGACTATCATGGCATCAGCCCAGCACATAGCAACCTCAAACTGCTGCGCTCAAAAGATCCTCCTGCCTCAGCTTCCCCAGTAGTTGGGCCTACACCACCAGACCACACTCAGCAAATTTTTCCTATTTTTCCTATTTCCTATTTTTCCTATTTTCTCACTGTTGCTTAGGCTGGTCTTGAAATCCTGAGGTCAAGGGATCCTCCCACCTCAGCCTTCCAGAGTATTAGGATTACAGGTGTGAGCCAGCACAACCAGCCAACATTCCCCTTTTCAAATTCTGGTTAGCCAGTACTCATGGCACTTAATGGTAATAGTCAATTTTCAGTCATTTGCATAAAAATTAAGAATGCATTTAATGATGTTAAGCTAATCAGAAATGTTTTTAGAGTCTAAATCACAATTTTACTGTTAATAGATACGACGAAAACCTTTTAGTACCAAAATAGTGTGCACACCCTCCACATGATAAGTGTGCACATACCCCCATGATAATAGTGTGCGAACACACACACCCCACATGGTAATAGTGTGCATACATACCCCCCCATGATAATAGTGCACACACACAGACCACCACATGGTAATAGTGCACACACACACACCACCACATGGTAATAGTGTGCCACTATCATTTCGAAACCACTGGACAGAGAATAAGGTTCTTGGCTTGGGGAGAACAAACCAGCAGAGGCCAGGCGTGTGTGCATACACACTTCGGGGTCCACCCCCCCAAACCCAACCCCTAGAGATGATATGGGGAGAGCAAACCAGCAGAGGCAAGGCGTGTATGTGTACACACCTCGGGGTCCGCCTCCCCACACACCCACTCCTAGAGATGATATGCAGCATTCAGTACACCAATATCTCTCTTAAAAATGCTGACACAGTTCAAATTAATATGATACGAAAAATCTATATAATCAAAATTAAAAACGGGATACACCTCAAAGCACAAAATATGTGACCCTCTCATCAAATTGCACCTTACCCTACCTGCTTCCCAGGCCTCTGGTGTATTTTCTACTATAAAGAAGATATAGAATGCCAGTTTTAAATTGCTTCTTATGACACAAATTTAACCCTATTATCTCATTTTTTACCCCATACTTACCCTAATTCAAGCCGAAAAAATTACTATTTTCTCAACACAGCCTGGGCATTATCATTGCCATTCTTTTACCCAATTTATTTCCTCAATTTTAGAATTCATTCAGAATGAATTCCTTCCCTCCCAGGGAAGTTGTGTCAATGTTAACAACTCTAACGTGTAGGTATATAAAGAAAAAAAAAGTTCAGATTTACTGGAGAGGCTTAAATAAAAACTATATTACATCATTTGAGAAAGCTGAAAGTGTTAATTCATTCTAGAATGATCAATAACCAGTGAGATATAGTAAAGGCAGTTTACATCTGATGAATAATATATTTTGAAAGACTCCCTTGTTTAGAACCTGGGATACAAATTGGTACCACAGCAACTTTGTTTATTTGAGGTGATGGTTCAAGTACATTTGATTTTTTTTTTTTTTTTTGCAGTTTTTGGCCGGGGCTGGGTTTGAACCCGCCACCTCCTGCATATGGGGCCAGCACTTTACCCCTTTGAGCCACAGGCACCGCCCAAGTACATTTGATTTTTAAATTATGACTCATGTTCACTCAAGAGTTTCTAAAGTGTTGAGCAGAAAACAGTTTTCAAAAGTAGTCAAGTAAACATTTAATTGTGAAACAGGTATCACTATATAGTAAAAAAAAAATTAAATTTAGTTACTATATTATTATACTTTAAAATAGAAATATGGACTATTTACAATCATTTAAAGTGAATGCTGTAACCATAAATGTTCAAACTATTTCCTAACTGATCATAATTTAATTCGTGGGCAGTTTTAACTCTTCTACATTTGTTGATAAAAAATGTTCAGGGTGGCACCTGTGGCCTCAGTGAGTAGGATGCCGGCCCCATATACTGAGGGTGGTGGGTTCAAACCCAGCCCCAGCCAGCTAAAACAGCAGGGACAACTGCAACAAAAATAGCAGGTGCCTGTATTCCCAACAACTTGGGAGGCTGAGGCAAGACAATTGCCCTAGCCCAAGAGCTGGATGTTGCTGTGAGCTGTGACGCCACAGCACTTTACCAAGGGTGACAAAGTGTCTCTAAAAAAAAAAAAAAAGTTCAATGTGTAAATCCAGAGAAAGTATGTTACTGGTTGCCAGGGACTGGGGAAGGAGGAAGAGAGAGTGATTGCTAATAGGTACAAAGTTTCTTTTTGTGGTGATGAAAGGGTTCTGGAATTAGTAGCGAAGGTTGTACTGCATGAATATACTTTGTGAATATACTAAACTTCGTGAATATACTAAAAACTACTGAACTATCTATCATAAAAAGGTGATTTTATGGCATGCAAATTATTTCCTAACAATATACACATTCAAACATTTTAGAATTTTAATTCTTTGGGAATCCTACCAAAATAACCAATGTTGCAGGACAAATGTGTTTACACAAATCATAAATTAGGATGTCCCTTGGCACTTCCCTGAATGCACGTATCCGAATGTTTTATACATGTGTTACTGATTTGCAAAGTTTGGGCTCTAAATTTGTATCCATCCCAGTTCTAGGAGTTGTAGCATGTATTTGAAATTCATTCCTTTTGCATGTGGCCAGCCAGTTGTTGAGCACAATTTGTTGAAAAGGATATTCTTTCCTCCACTGAATGGTCTTGGCACCCTTATCAAAAATAAGTTGACCATAGTTTATTTCCCAACTCTCAATCCTCTCCCATTGATCTACATGTTTGTGCTTCTGCCGGTACTACACTATCTTCACTTTTGCTTTATAGTGAATTCTGAAATCAGGAATTATGAGTCCTACTTGGTTCTACATTTTTCAAGAATTTATTTACTTATTTATTTATTTTGCTATTTGGGGTTCCCTGCAATTCTATATACATTTTCAAATCAGCATATCAATTTTGATAGAAGCCAGCTGGGATTCTGAAAGGACTATTCTGCATCTGTAGATCGGTTTAGGCAGCACTGTCACTTTAATAACTTTAAGTCTTCCAACCCATGAACAGGGGATATTTTCCCATTTATTTAGATTTTCAATCTTTTCAACAATGTTTTATAATCTTCAGAGAATACATGCTAGAACTTCAAGTATAACGTTGAATCAAGAAGCAGACATCCTTATTTTAATCCTGATCTTACTGGGAAAGCAGCCATTCTTTCACCAGGAAGCACAATGTTAGCTGTGAGTTTTTTGATAGATGTCCTCTACCAGGTTAAGGAAGTTCCCTTCTATTTCTAGTTTTCTTGGTGGTTTTATCATGAAACAGGGTTGGCTTCTGCCAAATGCTTTTTTTACATCTATTTTTTATGATCACGTGGGGTTTTTTTTTTGAATTCTACAACGTGTCCCAAAATTCACCTCTAAAGTTGCCATGCCCATTTTCCCTATGTATGGCGACTTCAGGGGTGACCTTTGCAACACCCTCTGGTGACATGCCATATTACACCAATTGATTCTCAGATGTTAAGTCAATATCTTTGCCCTCCTGGGATAAATCCTACTTGGTCGTGGTGTAGAATTCTTTGTATCTATTGCTTGACTAGATTTTCTGGTACTTTTTTTGGATTTTTGTATCTATATTCATAAGAGATATTAGTCTATAGTCTCCATTTCTTCTGACATCTTTGTTAGGTTTTGCTATTAGGGTAATATTAGCCTCGCAGAATGAGTGGGAAAGAATACTGTTAACATTTGCAACTCTTCTTGATGAATAAAAAATTTTGCCACACAACTAAAATAGAATAGAATACATAATATATTGAAGTTGATAATATGATTTAAAATATCATTTCTAATCCCTCTGCCACAGACACTGCTGGTTGTATAATTATTCCTAAAAGAAGCAAAATTTTATGCAGGTGTCTGGGCAGCCATGTGCCTCAAGGGACTATGGCTTCAGATCTGAAGAGTGGGCCCTGATCAGTCTGGGTCAACTGTAAAGGCTCCATCTGTCTTGCCAGAGACTAGTTTAGAAATGGCCACATGAAACAGGCACAAGGGGAAGTCTGCTGGAACCTCTGGAACAGGTTTCTTTATACTTAAAATGATACAAAAGAAAAAGACATCCCTTCCCTTCCTCTGGAAGTTGTCATGTTTCAGGAGTTGTTCTGTTCGGATACGTGGAGTTATTAAAGCCACCTTACAACTATAATGGAATCTACGGTGAGGACACCTCCAACACATTAAAGATAGCAAAATAGAAAGATAAAAAGAACACAGGTCAGTGATGATAATGCTGAGCTGTAGTATTAACCAAACCTGGAGCTACTCAACCTTATCTTCTTGGTAAATCCTATTATCCAAAAGAATTTGGAGCAAGTTTTTTGCTACCCGTAACTAAAAGTCTCTAGCTGATGTAACTAACTGCACGCTCATGCTGGCTCAGAAGGAAGGCTGCACACCTCTTCCCAAATCCCCATTCAGTGGCACTGTACTGGTAGCTTCAAATCAACCACGGTGAGTGTATACACCACAAAAAAGTGGTCAACACCACTAATCAGGGCTATTTTTCTTTCAGCTATCAAGTTGCTAAATATTTATCAGCATCCACTGGACACAACCCTATTTCAAATTTTTCATCAAATCTACATTTTTATAGTAAAGTTATAAATTAATAAAATAACATACTGCATATATTCGGGATTTAATAAGACTTTATTTAGGACAAAAAACTCCACTCCAGGATTTATTTCTACAAAAGGATATTTCATAATATGAAATTATATTTCACAATATAATTTCTTTAAAAAATTAATTACAAAATATTATGCATAGTAAGAGAAAAAATATAATCAGATAGAAAGACATTAGGATTAGTGAGCTAAACACCAATAATACGTTCACAAAGTTATCTCTGATGGTCAGACTACAAATGATTCTTACGCTTTTGCCTGTTCTTTCCCTTAATCTTGAACATACATTAATTTAGTAATAAAGAAAATTATAGTTCATGCTTTTAAAAGAAATTTAGTATTTTTTTTTTTTTTTTTTGTCCATGAGTGTAAGAAAACAGTATTATTTTTTCCTTTTGATTTTAACTGGGAAGAATTTATATAATCCTTTGCAGGTAGAAAAAGTAGCTCCAGGTTTTAGATTGGGTGATTCTTTGTTGCTATTTGTAGTACAAAGTTATAAACCTGTTTTCTGAGCACCTCAAGATTTGGGCACGAACTAATCACAATATGTATTATAAGAAAAGTGCCAAACTCT
Source organism: Galago senegalensis (assembly GCA_963575145.1). NCBI lineage: Eukaryota > Metazoa > Chordata > Mammalia > Primates > Galagidae > Galago > Galago senegalensis. The sequence continues at coordinate 4,093 of CAUYTI010023777.1, read as the reverse complement.
TTATACATAATTGCTTTGAAGATAAAATCTGGGCCAAGGTCCCTCCTATTTTGAAATGTGCATGTGATTTGATTCATGAAACTTCATCATCTCTGCTCCTTAAGAGGATGTATGAAGTCAAGGAGCACTGGACCGTGAGTCAGAAGATTTGGTTTCTGATTTTTAGAGCTAAACCCTATTAGCCATGTGACCTCTGGCAAGCAGCAATTCTCGCTGAACTTAAACCTTTTCATTTGTTAAATGGAGCTAATAATACCTATCCATTCCTTCTCCCAGGATGAGATAGACGAAAAATTATCCAAGGAAAGATGGTATTATATATGTTTACCACTGCGTTACGTCAACACTTTACATCTTGTAATGATTGTACTTTGTTCCACTTTGATAGAAAAGACAGCTTTATAACCAGCAATGTATGATGCCAGTTTCCCTGGTAACAAGTTAATTTGCTTACTGCTCTGAAGATCTTTGTATTAAAACCAAAAAAAGTTTAAAAAAATCTTTTTTCTCTACTGCTTCACTGTTTTCAATTTAGATTAAAAAAAAAATTACAAGGATGGTTTCACCACAGTACTGTACCACATGACAGTGGATGGGGAGAGAAAGCTACAGACCAATTCAACAATATTGCAGCAAAAGCCCTAAGTACAGTATTAGTAAGTAGAATCATCCAAAGAATAATATATCCTAACCAAGTAAGAGTAAAAATCATCCTAGGTTTCTAAGGGTAAGTCAATGTTACAACATCTACTACAGTAACTTACTATATTCACAGATCAAAGGTGAACAATTGTAAACATCTTGATGGATGCACCAAAATGCATTTGAATAAAACAAACAACTTATCCCCAAATCAGTAGTTCCTAAAAAAGTGAAGAGGGAAAAAGGCAAAATCAATCTTATTTGCAAGTAATGCATTATTTGCAGGTGATTATTAAATAAACAACAGAACATACAAGAAAAACTATTGGAAACAATAAATTCAGTACATAGCTGATTTACAAAATTAAAAATCAATAGTTTGCCGATACATAATTAGTTGGAAAACACAGTGAGAGAAAATAGTCCATTGATAATTGCAACCAAATAAAAGTAAATCCAGTGTAAACAACAAAAATTGTAAAAAAACTCCATGAAGAAAGGTTTTTATTGAGACAGAGTCTCACTATGTTGCCCTTGGTAGAGTACCGTGGCATCACATCTCCCAACAACCTCAAATTCTTGGGCTTAAGCAATTCTCTTGCCTCAGTCTTCCAGGTAGCTGGGACTACAGATGCCTGCCACAACGCCCAGCCATTTTTTGGTTGTAGTTGTTATTGTTGTTTAGCAGGCCAAGGCTGGATTCGAACCTGCCAGCCCTGGTGTATGTGGTCAGCACCTTAGCTGCTGAACTATAGGAGCGGACCCACCATGAAGAAAGTTTTAATCTTCACTGAAAGAGAAGATTGAAAGAAGACTGGTCATTAGTAGTAATAATGACAGGAGGAGGATGAGAGCAGCTTTATCAGTCAGGCTCCAGCAGGAAACTGATGACAAAGGCCAATGGAGAACTGAAGAGAAACTCATGGAGGACTGTTTACTGAGATCTGGGAGGCTGAAACCAGCTAGGGCTAGCAAGAAGCTGTTACTGCATTACTACTGGACCCTAAACAGAACTCTCCCTGTGGGAGGGAGTAAGACAAGAAGTGTGGCCTTAGAGAGACAAACGCAGCCCTCTAGTGAGAGCGGCTGGGAAATAGACCTTAACCTCTCTGTCCTCCACCCACCCATCTCCAGCTAGGCCTGCCACTGGGCCAGATCCAAACCGATGCCAGAGGGCAAGTGCAGCTGAGCGGTGTGCTCCACAGAGGTCAGCCTCCATAGGCAGAGTGCGAGATGGAGACGGGGGAGGATATATATACATGTATGTATCTCCTATTCTTCCAGAATAATAAATATGCATGGCAAGATCAGGCTGGAAAAAAAATGAGAATAGTCCTATCAAATAGTAAAATAAATTATTAAGCTTTTTTTTTTTTTTTTTGAGACAGAGCCTCAAGCTGTCCCCCTGGGTAGAGTCCCGTGGCATCACAGCTCATAGCAACCTCCAACTCCTGGGCTCAAGCGAGTCTCCTGCCTCCCCAAGTAGCTGGGACCACAGGCGCCCGCCACAACACCCGGCTATTTTTTGGTTGCAGCTGTCATTGTTGTTTGGCAGGCCCAGGCTGGATTCAAACCCGCCACCTTAGGTGTACGTGGCTGGCACCTTGGCCACTTGAGCTACAGGTGCCGAGCCTATTAAGCTATTAATTAAAACATTTTGATACTAATACATGAATATACGCATCAATGAAATACTAGAAAGTCTAAGAATAGATCAAAATACGTGTAAGAATGCACAGGTGACAGAGGTGGAGTTTCAAACAAATAGGGAAAAGATCCGTTATTTAATAACTTAAGGGGAAACGGGGTAGTTAAGTACGAGGGAAAGAAGCTAGGTTCCTGTCTTGCTCCTTACAGCACAATAAGTTCCAGATGGAGGAAAGATAAAAACATGAGGAACAAACTGTGGAAGCAGAATCATAACGAATAAGGTAAACTATAGAAGAACACAGGAATACAGAAATATATTCATCTCGACACAGAGAAGACAATACTTTAAGCATGACAAGGAACTAGAAGCCTTAAAAGGAAAAAAACCCAACACATTTAACTGAATAAAACTGCTACACACAAACAATCACCATAAAACAGTCAGAAGAGGAGGGATGGCAGGGGGCTGGACGACAGGAGGTAGTTTGGTGGGTACCACGTACAGGGTCTCAGGGATGCACCGAGGGCCCTGACTTCACCACAAGGCAATATATCAATGTAACAAAACTGCGCTCACAGCCCCATGGATATATATAAGTAAAAAATAAATGGGAAAAATGTAAAAAGTTGGGTTTTTTTTACAGTTTTTGGCCGGGGCCACGTTTGAACCTGCCACCTCTGGTATCTGGGACCAGCATCCCACTCCTTTGAGCCACAGGCACTGCCAAGAGATAAGACTTTAATTGAATTTTATTTCCCTAATATTATATTATATTTGCAATGTAATCAAAAAATAATTCCAGGCACATTTTAAGAATACAAATGTCCTAAATATAAAAGTATACACAACATCACTTATAATCAAACAGACACAAAACAAACCTAGTGAGTCGCCTTTTTATTTTCACCTAAATTAGTTAAATTGGCAAAGATCACACAGATTGATAATACCTCAGCACCTGTAAGATTGTGGAGATGGTAATAAGACAGAAACAACAGATACTCTCATTCACACACTCACCAACTCAGGAACTGAATAGATCAGGATAAATTTTCAAATGAACCCACATCTATGGACTATCCCTATTCTTGCCATCCAATTCTCAGCAACTGAACAGATTTGGATAATACTAGATTCATCACTATTTGAACTCACTGTAATAATTCAAGAAAAGAAAATCTGGACAAGGGAAGCACTGTTACAGGTTACACAGAATTTTGTAGTGGGAATAACCACAGATACACTACCACGGAAATGTAAATATATATATAGTGTATATATACAGTCTGACAATTCAGTTAGTGAACTCATCCTAGGAAAAGTACTTTGAAGGGTGACAGAGGCACTGGTGCCAGAGAATGGCTTCCCAGGGGGCTTCCTTCAGAGGTGAGCATAGTGATATTCAGCAACAAGGTGTATGTGGCACATTTCCTAGGATGAGTTTGCTAACTTAATCATCTGACCTCATAAGCACAAGATATTTACTGCAGCACTGTTTGTAATTGCTATAAGAAAACAAAACAGGCTCGGCGCCTATAGCTCAACCAGCTAAGGCGCCAGCCACGTACACTTAAGGTGGCGGGTTCGAATCCCCAGCCCGGACCCGCCAAACAACAACGATGGATGCAACCAAAAAATGGCCGGGCATTGTGGCGGGCGCCTGCGGTCCCAGCTACTTGGGAGGCGGAGGCAAGAGACTCGCTTGAGCCCAGGAGTTGGAGGTTGCTGTGAGCTGTAATGCCACGGGACTCTACCCAGGGGGACAGCTTGAGGCTCTGTCTCCAAAAAAAAAAAAAAAAA
>CAUYTI010023772.1:0-10828 GCA_963575145.1 Galago senegalensis | reverse complement strand
GGGCCAGGTTCGAACCTGCCACCCTCAGTATATAGGGCCAGTGCCCTACTCATTGAGCCGCAGGCACCACCCTATGAATGAGAATTTGAGGGCAAATCTCGCTTATATTTTCCTAAAAGGAACCAAGAGCAGCTCTGAACCTCAGTTATTGAAACTATTTATTAGACCATTGTTTTTCATTTAAAGAAAAAACTGGAAGAACCTAAATGTGTACTTGGTTAAATAAATTACAATATAGGTATGCAATGAGGATATTAGGCACACCTCTAAAATAATGAGGAAGCTCCTTGTGAACTAATATAGAAAAATTTCCCACATATATTGTTAAGCGAAAAAAGTAAGGTGTTAAGGTATGCTGTCACTAGAGGAAAAAAAAAAGGGAAGAATGTATGTATACACATTTGTGTGTTTATGCAAACAATATTTCTGCCAGGGTACAACTGCCCCCCCCAAAAAAAAATCTGGTCATGCTGGGCACAGTGGCTCATGCCTAATAACCATAGTACTTTGGGAGGCTGATGCAGGTAGGTTGCTTGAACTCAGGAGTTCGAGACCAACCTCAGCAAGAGCAAGACCCCGTCTCTAAGAGAAAAACTAGCTGAGCATTGTGGCAGGTGCCTATAGTCCCAGCTACTTGGGAGATTAAGGCAAGAGGATCCTTTGAGTCTAAGAGTTTGAGGTTGCTGTGAGCTATGACTCCACAGCAATGGAGTGAGACTCTGTCTTCAAAAAAAAAAAAAAAAACTACTTGTGATGACTCCAGGGAGATTTTTCACAATAAACCTTTTTTTTTTTTTTTTAACTATGTCGCCCTTGGTAGAGTGCCGTGGTATCATTGCTCACAGCAACCTCAAACTCTTGGGCTTAAGCAATTTTCTTGCCTAAGACTCCCAAGTAGCTGGAACTACAGGTGCCCGCCACAACACCCAGGCTATTTTTGGTTGTAGTTGTCATTGTTGTTTGGCAGTCTGGGGCTGGGTTCAAACCCACCACTCCAGTGTATGTGGCTGGTGCCCTAACCACTGAGCTACAGGCCACCGAGTCACAATAAATCTTTTTGCAACTTTTTTATTTACTTTTTTTTTTTTTGACACAGAGGCTTACTTTGTCACCATTGGTAGAGTGCCATGGTGTCATAGCTCACAGCAACCTCAAACTCCTGGGGTTAAGTGATTCTCTTACCTCAGCCTCCCAAGTAGCTGGGACTACAGACACCTGCCACAATGCCCAGCTATTTTAATTTTTTTTAATTTTTTAATTTTTTTTGAGACAGAGCCTCAAGCTTTCCCCCTTGGTAGAGTGCTGTGGCATCACAGCTCACAGCAACCTCTGACTCTTGGGCTCAATTGAGTCTCCTGCCTCAACCTCCCAAGTAGCTGGGACCACAGGGGCCTGCCACTTTTTGGTTGCAGCTGTTGTTGTTATTTGGCGGGCCGGGGCTGGATTCGAACCCTCCACCTTAGGTGTATGTGGCTGGCACCTTAGCCACTTGAGCCACAGGCACCGAGCCAATGCCCAGCTATTTTTAGAGATGGGGGTCTTGCTCTAGCTCACCTGGTCTCAAACTCCTGAACTCAGGCAATCCATCTGCCTCAGCCTCCCAAGTGCTGGGATAATAGGCGTTAGCCACTGTGCCCAGTTTTTTTTTGTAACTTTTGTATTTTGAACCATGAGAATGTATTATCTATTCAAAAAATATTTAATTGACAATTATATTTATAACTTATTTATACATATACATTGACTGAATAATTTGGTGAATATAGTTCAGAGTTTGCACTGGTGGCTTTTGGGAAACTTAAGCCAGTGTCTCCTCCACTCTCACTCAGGGTTACCCGCTTGGGCCTGCCATACTCTTCTCCCCTCCTCTAACACAATGCCAAGTTCCTAAAGATTGGGCCCCTGTGGCAGCTGTCTCATTTGCTCCAGAAGTGTGTGAAGGACAGGTAAACAGTAGCATGTGGTGGCAACAGAAATTCTTTTCATGCCAATGTGTCCTATAAACAGAATGAAAGAATGTCATCATGTTTACCTTCTAGGGAGTTTTACAAAAACAACTTTCTTGCTTCCTTAAGCTTCTAGATAAAAGAAAATAAACTTGGCTCTGCTCTGAGTCAACTAACTTAGCAAGAAACCACTGAGTCAGAGGGAAACTTTTGGTAAAGAAGTGGCCGTAGCCTCTTGTATGCCTGGTATATCCTGGCTGTGGGAGTTCTCTCTGGAGCAAGTATCATTCTTGAACTGATGGGAAAAGGGTCTCTGGGAAGTTGCATGGTTTAGGAACAGAGCAAGGCCAGCCTGGAAAATCCAAATGAATCTCTTGGCCGGTCTCCACAGGCAGCAATCCGGGGCAGCTTCATGGGTATGCAATCCAGGCTTAGAAGGGCCCTGCGCTTGGTTGAATGCTCTGCCCTGCCGTTGCTGTCTCAAAGTTTTTTTTGTTTTGTTTTGGTTTTTTGAGACAGAGTCTCACTATGTCACCCTCCGTAGAGTGGTGCTGTGGTGTCATTGCTCACAGCAACCTTAAACTCTTGGGCTTAAGCAATTCTCTTGCCTCAGCCTCCCAAGTAGCTGGGACTACAGGCACCTGCCAACGCCCAGCTATTTTTTTGTTATTATTGTATTTGTCATTATTGTTTAGCTGGCCCAGGTCGGGTTTGAACCTACCAGCCTCAGTGTACGTAGCTCACCCTACCCACTGAGCTACAGGCGCCACTGATATTCTTAATACTTTTTAAACAAGGAGCCCATATTTTCTTTTCTTTTTCTTTTTTTTTTTTTTTGAAACAAGAGTCCCACTATATCGCCCACACTCTGGGTAGAGTGCCGTGGCATTAAGGCAACTTCAAATTCCTGGGCTCAAGCGATTGTCCTGCCTCAGCCTCCCAAGTAGCCGGGACTATAGGCACCCACCACAACGCCTGACTATTTTTTGTTGCAGTTGTCATTGTTGTTTGGCAGGCCAGTGCCAGGTTCAAACCCGCCACCCCCACTGCAAGGGCCAAGCCCATATTTTCATTTTGTACTGGGCACTGCCAATTATGTCATTTGTCCTGCAGATAAAATTGCTTTGCCACCTTAATTATCCTGGCTTATTGTTTACTGGGAAAAATCCAGTGTTTAACATTTGAATCTTAGACCATAACTTTTTAGTTATTAGATCAACTAAAGAAATATTTGTTGCTAAGCAGAAAAAAAAAGAAAAGAAAAATACAATGTTTATTTTCATTTACCAATAGGTTCAGATTTATTGGTTTTTTTCCTTAAAGCCATTTTAGAAGAGCTTGATGGTCCAACTACTTGCAACTATAGACATGTGGCAGCGGAAGGCCACGATCAGGTACAAGGGGGCAGATAGAGTAGGCCAGCTACTCTACTAACTTAGAGTATGGCCAAGTGTGGTACCCCATTGCAAGGGTCGTAGGGGGAGAGTATCACAGGCCCCTTTAGCAATGGATAGATACTTTTAGGGGCAGAAAAGAAAACTAACCCAGTTACCTTTTTTTTTTTTTCTGAGACAGTGTCTCACTTTTGTCACTCTTTTTTTTTTGAGACAGAGTCTCAAGCTATCTCCCTGGGTAGAGTGCCGTGGCATTACAGCTCACAGCAACCTCCAACTCCTGGGCTCAAGCAATTCTCTCACCTCTGCCTCCCACGTAGTTGAGGCTACAGGCGCTCACCACAACACCTGGCTATTTTTAGGTTGCAGCCATCATTGTTGTTTGGCAGGCCGGGCTGGATTCAAACCCACCAGGTCAGGTGTATGTGGCTGGCGCCTTAGCCACTTGAGCTACAGGTGCTGAGCCACTTTTGTAACTCTTGGTAGAGTGCTCTGGTGTCACAGCTTACAGCAATCTCAAACTCTTGGGCTCAAGCAATTCTCTTGACTCAGCCTCCCAAGTACCTAGGAATACAGGCACCCGCCACATTGCCCAGCTATTTTTATTTTATTTTTATTTATTTTAGAGAGAGTCTCACTTTTTCACTCTCAGTAAAGTGCTGTGGCATCACAGCTCATAACAACCTCCAACTCCTAGGCCTAGGCGATTCTCTTGCCTCAGCCTCCCGAGTAGATGAGACTACAGGCATCCGTCACAACGCCTGGATATTTTTTTCTTGCCGTTTGGCTGGGGCCAGGCTCAAACCTGCCACCCTCAGTATATGGGGCTGGTGCCCTACCTGCTGAGCCTCAGGCACCGCCTTCACACCCGGCTATTTTTAGAGTCAGGGGTCTTGCTCTTGCTCAGGTTGGTCTCAAACCTGTGAGCTCAGGCAATCCACCCTCAGCCTCCCAGTGTGCTGGGATTACAGATGTGAGCCACTGAACTCAGACTAGTTCCCATACTTTGTGCCAGCATCTCTATTTCTGGCTCCTACTGGGGCCTAGAATTGTTGTTTCATAGCATAGCACCTTTGAGAAAAACATTTCAAAGAAGACACCGGGACAGAGGGTCTTTAATTCCTGCAATTATTTGTTCTTTCCTTTAAGAAATATTTTTTGAGCACATAGGTGCTGGGGGTACAATAGGAAAGCACTTTCCATGCCTTCATGAAGCTTACAGGGTCGTGAAGCTAGGCAATAGGCAACTAAATGATAAACATGAGTTGTGGTTAGGGGGACTGAGGACTAAAAGGACCACCAAGAGGAGACCAACTGGACAGAAGTGGGGAGAGGGAGGAGGGTTACTTAGATAAGGTTATTGGGGAAGGCCTCACTGAGAACCTGACCCTTTTCAGCTGAACCTGAAGTATAAACAGAACAGCTACACAAAGAAAGGAGGAAGTGCAGGCAAGGCAGGGGAATAGCCTAGAAAAGTACCTTGGAGGCTCGGTGCCCGTCACACAGCGGTTACAGTGCCAGCCACATACACCAAGGGTGGCGGGTTGGAACCCAGCCTGGGCCCACCAAACAACAATGACAACTATAACCAAAAAAACAGCCAGACGTTGTGGTGGGCACCTGTAGTCCCAGCCACCTGGGAGGCTAAGACAAAAGAATTGCTTAAGCCCAAGAGTTTGAGGTTGCTGTGAGCTGTGATGCCACAGCACTCTCCCAAGGGTGACATAGAGAGACTCTGTCTCAAAGAAAAAAAAAAGAAATGTACCTTGGCATGTTGGGATGTGTAGAAACTTGGCCCGTTCATGAACTTGATGAAGGCCAGTGACTGGAGTGTCAGCAGCAATGGGGAGTGCAGTGAGAGGAGGATGGGGCTGGAGAGGTTGGCAGGGCTCTGCAGGTCACACTGGGGACCCAGGACTTCATTTCAAATGTATCAGGACGTTTTTGAAGGTTTGTAAGAGGGATAGAGATGTCACCAGATTTGCATCTTGGAAAGTTTACTCGCTGCTACATGCATACTGGAATGGAGGGGGGCAGAACCCCATATAGGAAAAGTAATTAGACATTACTAGTTAAGCAGGAGAGGGCAGTGTCTCAGACAAAGGTGATGGTGATAGGAATGGGGGAAAAGGAGTGGAAGTGAAATCTACCTCATCCCCTGGGTCATACTACGAAGGAGCCCACTCCCCACCTAGCTAGGAGAAGTGCCCTCCCTTTCTCTGTTCCACTGGTGGTTGCTTCATCACTTGGCTTCAATCAAGCACCCAGACACTCTGGTGAAAAGCCCTCTCAGAACGGAAAGCAGAGTGACCACTAACCTTTGCACCCTCCAACAAGAACAAGAAATTCACTCACTGTTGACTTTTAAGCCAGGCTCCAGTGCCACTCATAAGAGTCCTGCTCTGCTTAGGGCAAAATGGCAGGGCATCAAATCATCCCTTTTGGTTTTTCTTTTCTTATCTACATTTATGTTCCACTTCCCCCATGCTGGATATTTTATCATTTCTGTTTAATCCTAAAAGTAGTGGCTTCAGGCCAGATGTGGTGGCTCATCCCTGTAATCCTAGCACCCTGGAAGGCTGAGGAGAGTGGATTTCATGAGCTCAGGAGTTTGGAACTAGCCTGAACAAGCGGGAGACCCCGTCTCTACCAAAAATAGAAAAATTAGCAGGGCGTTATGGCAGATGCCTCTAGTTCTAGCTACTTGCAAGTCTGAGGCAAGAGGATTGTTTAAGCCCAGGAGTTTGAGGCTGCTGTGAGCTATGACTCCAGAACAGTCTAGCTTAGGGGAACAGGCGTGAACACTGCCTCAAAAATAAATAGGCTTCCCCCCAAAATATACAAACATATAAAATCAATAAGCTTGGCACCTGTAGCTCAGTGGTTAGGGGGCTGGCCACATACGCCTTGGTGGGACAGTTCAAACCTGGCCTGGTCTTGCTAAACAACAATGACAACTGCAACAAAAAGTAGCCGGGCATTGTGGTGGGCACCTGTAGTCCCAGTTACTTGGGAGGCTGAGGCAAGAGAATCCTTTAATCCCAAGAGTTGGAGGTTGCGGTGATACCACGGCACTCTACCGAGGGCGACATAATGAGACTCTGTTTCAATAAATAAATAAATAAAATCTGTGACTTCAAATGGAGAGGCAGCTCTGACCCCACCTGCATTTTTCTCACATTGACCAGGACAAAGGCCCCGCTTGACTTTGCTTAGTTATCTCTTGGTCTTAATCACCTACACAGCTTCACTCCATTTTCTATCATGTTTTATCTGTAAAAGCCTCCTTGGCTGCCCAACAGGAAAGGTGGGCCAAGCTCCCAGAGTAGGTTTGAAGGCCAGGCTGGAACTGGTTTGATGGGAGAAAATACAATGGATGTGCTAGGCCTACAGCCTGTGATACCATCAGAAATCCACATCTCCGCATACAAAGGGTAGGGTAGTAGGCAAGACAGACCTGAGTTCAAATTCCAGCTACTAGTTAGGCACAGTCACTCCTGGCTGTAACCTTAGCTACTAGAGAAGCTGAGGCAGGAGAATCACTTGAGGCCAGGAGTTTGAGGCCAGCCTGGACAACATAGTGAGATCCCATCTTGGAAAAAAGAAATTCCAGCTACTTCCTAGGTGATTTTGTGTGAGATATTTAGCCTTCTGAACCTCACTTTCTTCATCTATAAAACAGGAAGGATACCACCTGCCTCACAGTGTTGTTGGATTATTTATACAGCATCATTAGCTCTGAGCCTGGAAGATGGAACTCTGGGTATATGTGTCCTCCTGATGCTTAAAGTGTATTGTCATACTAGTGAAGAATTAGAGGTTCCACCCTGACCTGGAGGTGAGTCATAGTGCCACAGGCAGAGCCCACGTTGGGTATAAGGATGATGCTGATGTTCACCAGCTATGGTTAATTCCTCCTCCTCAGCTGGGCAAGGTGGATTATGCCCATCCTAGCACTCTGGGAGGCCAAGGCAAGTGGATCTCTTGAGCTTAGGAATTCGAGACCAGCCTGAACAAGAGCAAGACCCTGTCTGTGCTAAAAATAGAAAAATTGGCCAGGTGTTATGGCAGGCACGTGTAGTCCCAACTGCTTGGGAGGCTGAGGCAAGAGGATGGGCTGAGCCCAAGAGTTTGAGGTTGCAATGAACTATGATGATGCCACTGCACTCCACCCAAGGCGACAGAGTAAGACTGTGTCTCACCAAAAAAAAAAAAAAAAAAAAAAAAAGAAAAGAAAAGAAAATTCCTCCTCTTCTCTAAGATTCAACTTAATAGCCTCCAAATGGAAACTTTACCTGTACACCATATGATTATGGCTATGAAAGTAACTTGTTAACTGTAAAATACCGTCAGTTTTATCTCTTTTAAGTGGTATATAATAAAATCCTCCTGAGACCTTGGGCAAGTCATTAAACATCAGTCAGGGTACCGACAAGAAAGCAAGGGCACATTCAAACAGGATAATTTTATTAGAATCTAATAGTAGGGCTACTTACGAAGGTGTGTGCACAAAATGGTTAATGTAGCATCTAAGGCTTAGGAAGCTTTTGCTACCCCTAGGCCTTGAAAGAGCAAAGGAGAAACAATTGCTTAAACCAGGGGTGGCAGCTAGACAGAGAAGTTCACCTGACAGGGCCTTCAGAGGAAGGATGTGGATCATCCAGGGTGCCCAGGAGGGAGGGAGTTGAAGAAATAATGCCCTCTGATCTCCTGTAGGTACTTCCCTTCAACCTAACCAAGCTGGAAGCCAGAGGGCAAGGGAACCCATTGATGCTGTCCATATGGGTCAGCCTCCCAGGACACAGGACAGGATGGAAAAGGGTGGAGAGCAGGTCTGGAGGGGCAACTGGCCAGTATCCAGCACCCTGGGCTTTAATGTACTTCACAATTAAAGGAAGGTGTTGAATGAGATGACGTCTCCTTTTATCCTAACCCTCTAATAGATTCTCAGTACTTTTTCTAAGCTTCAGATCAGGACCTAAAGTTAGACCCTTGGTGGGAATCCAAGCCCTCTCCTAGGAAGATCTTTAATCTTTCTGATTAATCAAGAACAAGGACATATTTTCCTAGATACCCCAAGTTTAAATTACCCCCTGTGAGTTCTATACTCAAAGCTGTGGGCAAGCCAGCCACACAGGGGGTAATTCTTTAGAATTGCTATGTTTTAGTATTTATTTTTCTCTTTTTTTTTTATTTTTTATTTTTATTTTTTTTTGAGACAGAGCCTCAAGCTGTCCCCCTGGGTAGAGTGCCGTGGCATTATAGCTCACAGCAACCTCTAACTCCGGGGCTCAAGCGAGTCTCTTGCCTCCACCTCCCAAGTAGCCGGGACCACAGGCACCCGCCACAACGCCCAGCTATTTTTTGGTTGCAGCCGTCATTGTTGTTTGGCGGGTCCGGGCTGGGGATTCAAACCCGCCACCTTAGGTGTATGTGGCTGGCGCCCCAGCCGGTTGAGCTATAGGCGCCGAGCCTTATTTTTCTCTTTTAACCAAAGTGAACCAGGTACATGTCTGAAATGCTAAACAGATGTCCTTTGCTTTCATTCATTAGAAAAAACATAATGCAGTATAGAGGTTGCTTTAGGCCTTATCTTTAGAAATAATAAAGTGCGTACAAGAGAATAACCTGGAGCAATCTAATTTCTTCCAGTACCTTCTAGCTGACAGGCAGTGTGGCTCCCAGGAGAGAAATCAAAGAGCTGAGTAATCTTGGAGAGACAATACTTCCTGAATCCCCTTTCAACTCTGTCCATCTGGGTGGTTGATATAAATCATGTACCTATAACAGAAAAGAGAAGGCTTCTGGAGAAATCTCAGCACAGTCAGTATGGGACAATAGTTAAAAGTGTGGGCTCTGGGCAGCACGTGTGGCCCAATGGGTAGGGTGCTGGCCCCATACACCAAGGGTGGCAGGTTCAAACCCAGCCCTGGCCAAATTGCAACAAAAAAAGTAACTGGGTGTTGTGGCGGGTGCCTATAGTCCCAGCTACTTGGGAGGCTTAGGCAAGAGAATCGCCTAAGCCCAGGAGTTGGAGGTTTCTGTGAGCTGTGATGCCATAGCACTCTACAGAGGGCAACAAAGTGAGACTCTGTCTCTACAAAACAAAAAACAAAAAACAACTGTGGGCTCTGGAGACAGTAAAACCTGAGTTCAAGTTCTTGCTCTGTCACTTAATAGTAGTAAGTGACTTACTAGTTTGTGATGTTGGACAAATGACCTAAGCTTTAGTTTTTCCTCATCTATCAAATGAGCAGAATAACAATGCTCTGCATTATATTATATTATATTATATTAACCCACCTCAGAGGATCATCTCAAAAATTGACTGAAATGTTATACATCTTTTTTTTTTTTTAAGACAAAGAGTCTCACTTTGTCGGCCTTGGTAGAGTGCCATGGTGTCACAGCTCACAGCAACCTCCAGCTCTTGGGCTTAGGCAATTTTCCATGGGCTGCCATGGGTGTCCAACCTGCAGCCCACGGGCAGCCTACAGATTATTTGGGGATTATTTTGCTTATCTGTGGTGTCAGATATCACAAAAGGTATGCACAGACCTTTTCTTCTACTCATCAGCTTTCACTAGTGTTTGCGTATTTAGTGGCCCAAGACAATTCTTCCTCCAATATTCAGCAGAAAAGGAAAAAAGGTTAGACACCCCTGCAAGTCTAGTCTATTTAAATAATGCCACATTAATTTTTTTTGAGAGAAGGAAATATTTTATATATTTCATTTACAAAGTCAACATATTTATTCTGAGTGCCAATGGCAGGTGCTATCGATTCAAAGGGGAGTAAGCACTATCTCTTCCATTAAGCAGCTTTAGTTTTTAATTCATAAGGTATTTCTGCAATTCCATAATAGTCATTATAAATGCTTCTTTCTGTCAGTATATTACACTTCATTTGAACTTCACCACAATTATGGGCAGGCAGGGTCGTTGCATAATCTTCATATTACAAATGAGAAGCCTGAGCAAGAGGCAAGTTGTTAAGTTTCCCCCAAATCCCATAACTTATAAATAATAGATTTGAGATTCAAGCCCACTTAATCTGAAGGTCCCTTCTAAGGAACTGAGTGCTCTGCAATCATATTTCAGACATATTTCTTTTCTTTTTTTTTTTTCTTTAAGACAGAGTCTCAAGCTGTTGCCCTGGGTAGAGTGCCATGGCAACATCATAGCTCACAGCAACCTCCAACTCTTGGGCTCAGGCAGTCCTCTTGCCTCAGTGTTTTGTATTTTTAGTAGAGATGGGGTCTTGCTTTTGCTCAGGCTGGTCAAACTCCTGAGCTCAAGGGATCCTCCCACCTCAGCCTTCCAGAGTGCCTGGCCTCTTTTTTTGTTGTTTTGTTTAGGATTCATTGAGGTTACAAAGAATTAGGTTACCCTGATTGCATTTGTTAAATAAAGTTCCTCATATACTTGTGTCCTGTCCCCAAGAGCGGTGTAACATACACAGTGACCCCATCCCCCTTCCTCCGCCCCC
>CAUYTI010023769.1:0-19001 GCA_963575145.1 Galago senegalensis | reverse complement strand
ATTGTTCTGTGTAGTAAAAAACAAAACTTAGAAAGTTACTCTGTTATCCAAAAGTGTCATTTATTCAGAATCGGTCCAAGGAAAGGCATATCATAGTTTGAAAGCAGGAGCCCAACAAGCAGCTGACAGAGGGCTACTCTCGGAGACCAAGGCACGGTCCACACACCCCGGGAGGGCGAGACTCTGGCTGTATTTGTCTGGCAGAATTCTTGAATTAGCTTTGACTGGGGGTTGCTGTGCACCTCTCATCTTTACCCGTTTGCATTTACAAGCCTCCCTGCCCTCCCTCCCCCTCCTCTGCCCCCACCCTGCCCTCCCGCCCCCCCTCCCATCGTGAACGGAACAGAGTTTTCTCTCGTGTGGGCATGTATTAGGTTCTGTATTGACTTCAAAGATGCCTATTTTCTTTTTGAATATGAACCTCCTTTAAACTTGTCCAGTGTTCACATTCTTTCTTGCCTTCTTATTTTATCTACCAGTATCACATAAGAAAAATAAAAGCTTTGGAAAAGATTATTATGTAATTGTAGTCTTATCCAACCTTCTCTTCGGAAATGGTTTATCTTGATTTTATGTTTAAAGATTTTACAAAGAGATATGTGAATATACTAAAAATTTAGTGACTACTTATGTTTTATGTAAGAGATAGAAAATGATTTTATAAATCCTAAGGTTCCTATCTTTATGTAGAATATTTGAATTTTATTTGAAAAAAAAAACCCATGGAGAAAGGCATTGGCAGCAATGTTAGCAGCATGACTACATTGTACTAAGGCTGAATATCAGTTAACGTCTCACTACAGGAAAAGCCAATAATAAAGTTTAGTAATAAGGTATTTTATGGCATTTATATAATGTACTCAGTGTCAGTGATTCATCACTTTCTGCATTAAAATCACCTGAAAAGGCTCGGTGTCTGTAGCTCAGTGTGTAGGGCACTGGCCACATACACTGAGGCTGGTGGGTTCAAACCCGGACCTGGCCAGCTGAACAACAATCACAACTGCAAACAAAAAATAGATAGGCATTGTGGTGGGCACCTGTAGTCCCAGCTACTTGAGAGGCTGAGGCAAGAGAATCGCTTAAGTCCAAGAGTTGGAGGTTGCTGTGAGCTATGAGGCCACAGTATTCTACCGAGGGCAACATAGTGAGACTCTGTTTCAAAAATAAATAAATAAAATCCCCTGAAAAACTTCATCACACCCACTGATTACCCTCAGGGAGGACTTATTCATAATGTTGCCAAAATGCTCCTCAGATGATTTTAATGTGCAGCTAAGGGTGAAAAAATATATTCCAAAATTTGTGATTACTTGTAAGATAAAAATGATGGTACTTCATGAAAAACTTTGAATTTGAATATTCTGGCATTTAATAAGAGTTAGTACATTTTTCACTGCTGTTTCCTCAGCACGTATAATATTATCTTGTTCATAATGAATACTCAATATTTACTGAGTTTTTTTAAAAAGTATAAATGAATGAATGAAACACACATTTTCCATCTATAAGTGTGGTAGTTATTCCTGGAATGATAAAAGCTTATGAAACAATAACAGAACCGTGCTTCATAAGTTTTTGAATTATGTTTTTTGTGTTCTTATTTTATTCTAAATTAACAATTCCTAATCTCTAATGCATAACAGAATCACCCAGAGACTTATTGAAACGCTGGTTGCTGAGGTCCAACTCCAGAGTTTCTGATTCCGTACGTCTGGGTAAGGCTGGAGGATTTGTATTTTTAACAAGTTCCCAGGGGACACTGTTGCTGCTGGCCTGGATGCCACACTTTAAAAACTGGTGTTCAAAGTCATGAAATCCACCTTTTTTTGAAATTTCTGAAGCTTATCCAAAACCTTCACAAAGATCTAACATGTTCCACCTGCCTGATATGCCAGCACCCTTGACTTTCATATGATTCTATAGAATTAGAATACTAGAAATTCAGAACACGCCGGCTACTGTTACTGCTCTGAATAATGCTGTCCTTTGCCTCTGACCCGGGAGTCTCATGTCTCTGCCAGGATTCATTAGGCCGTGAAGTTGCAAGTTGGGTCAAATCTCCATTCAGTCATGATCCTTGACAGTATATTAAAATATAAAGTCAACTTCAGGGCTTCACTTTTTACAGCACAGTGAACAAGTAATTCTCTTGGCATACTGTAACACTAACACTGAAAGAGATCTATAGCACTTTCCATTGGCATCCTTGAAGATTTTCTTCTCTTCTGAAATTCACAGCTTTCAGTTTAAGTGGAATTCGTAAAGCTCTTAACTCCTGTAAAAAAGGGGAAAAAAAGAAAAAAGAAAAGAAATGTGTAATTTTGGTTTCGGCTGAGCCAGAAGAAACGTGCTACATCTGACTTTCCTTAGAGTCTGGTCTTTCATTCACTTTAGACCTGCTTCTGTAAACAACAATAAAAATAGATCAAAATGGTTTCAGTAATCTTGCCAAACACAATGCATATCCAAGAGGGTTTGTGGCTTGTCTTTGAGATAAACTCAGCACACAACATGTGGATTAGTATCTGTCATACTTCTTTTTGAAGCAAACAAACCATTTGAAGCTAAAAATATGCTCAGTTTCATTTCTATTCTTAACGTTTTCATAGCACATTCTAATGGGAAAGAAGACAAACATTTTGCTTTTTTTTCTTGCACTTCAATCTTCATTTTCTCCTTATTAGCCATTCATAACAGCCAGCACGTTCAGGAGGAGTGTTGTAGCTAACACATAACAATTCTTAAACATAACTTCTGCTTTATTTCCTCACCGACCCCATGCCCTTTCCTGGTCTTCATGTGAATGAAACCAGAGAATCCAGTTGTCAACTCCTGTTAAGTATCCGTCTCCACTTGTCCTGCTGAGTTAAGAAAATTTGACACTGCTGATGTAGTTTTCCATTTCACTGTGACTCTCATGGTTTCACCCAAAAGCATAAACTTTTCAGTCTTGGAATTTTGACCATATCACTTATAATGGCAGTGTGTTCTTATTCATATAACATTGTATAAATGAGTTCAACATTTAGAAATTGTACCATATACTCATTTTTGTTTAAAATGAAAATTACTGAAGAAAATCTGTTATTCTTTAACATCTATTAATTCTCTCATAGGCAGTAGAAAATAAAAACATATCCTTATAGAAAGGATTAGAAAGTAAGTTTCTGTGCTATTTAGTGTTACGTACCTCCTACCTTCAGTTTAACTTGATAATTGATAAATGCAAATACAAAATTGAATATAATTGGACCTTTCCCCTCAGTATTATCTCTGCTTATTCAAAAATTAAGGGGAGATCCTTTTTGGGGGGGGGAGAAGATCCTTTAAAATATACAATTAAATTGTAATTTCTTGTAAAACATAATTGTTTGCTTAAATAGTAATTCAATTGAGGAATATTTGAAGATGTTGTAAAATTTGGCACTGATTTCCTTGTTATGTGGTAGTTTTCAAGAGGAGAGATAATCAAAATCTTCTTTGCCCGTATTTCTATTTTCAGGGACAGGTTGTGAATAATGTGATATGGCCAAAATACCAATGAATCTTTTACTTCAGCCTCATTGAATTCTTATTTCAATATCAATTTATCTTTTACCTTACATTCTACTTTCTTTCTTTCTTTTTTTTTAAGCATGTCACTTCTGAGACTCCTTATATAGAATTTTAAATGTTTTCATTGGAGTTATCGAGGCTCATGTCCTTTCTTAAATTATCTTTTTTCCTGAATTTTGGGTAACAGAACAAAGCAAAGGGAGTGTCAATAAGCTTAATGGGGATGGATAAAATTCTCGACTCTCTTGGTCCTCATTAAAGCTATGATGCAGACCATTACAGCATGTCTGCCAATATGGCCATGGTAATTTGCATACACAATGACTCTGTTGCTTCAGGTTGATGAATATTCCAAAGTGAATAGTTTGTTTGCTTTATAACAAAATTATAACCAAGTGGGATAAGAGCCTCTAGGGCAATAATTGCTTCCCAGTAAGGGGCATCTACGTCTCAAACTGCTCTGCATCTGGCCTCTAAATCATCTGTGCAGAAGACGGTACTCCCAGCCAAAACCACAAGGAAAGCCTGGCCTCCTTACTAATGTACAAGGCACAGTGTGTTTGGAGGATCTGTAATTTATGCATATTTTTTCAAACAAATAACCCCAGGATACTATACCAGGCTTGATAGTTTAAAAATGCAAGAAAATTTATGAATTTGCGATTGTGCTAGGAAATCATGGTGTGACTGTCACCAAAAATACATTACTGTTTCAAGTGTGTTTTTAAAAACAAGGTAGAATATTCACAAAAATGTACAAATATAAGAGATAACTCCTATTTTTTTGCCTACCATATTCTAGGCTGTCAGTTATGTACTAAAATACTAGCTTTTAAAAATAATTTATTACATTTTTATTGTGATAAAATATATATAATATAAAATTTACCTCTAAACCAGTGATTTTTCAACCAATGTGCTGCAGCACACCAGTGGGCCATGAGAGGATCTTAGGGGTACCACAAAAATTTTTAAAGATCATTAGTTAAATTTTTTAAAAAAGAAGCTCAAAGCTCTGTAAGTACATTTTTTACTCTTGTTTTTAATCAACATAATTTAAGTGTCTTGCAAAGTTTAACTATAGCTCCAATGTGCTTGGGATAAAAAAGGTTGAAAAACACTGTTCCAGATGATTTTAAGTGCGTAGTTCAATGGTATTTAATGCATTCTATCATTTGGCACCCATTACCACTGTGTATTCCATAACCCTTTTTGTCTTCCAAAACTGAAATTCTGTACCCAATTGAACAGAACTTCTTACCTACCTATCTTAAGGTAGTTAAGAAGTAGTTAACCACAAAGTAGTTGACTACCACTACAAATAAACTATAGGTTTATTTCATTTAACCTGAAATTAAAAAAAAAAAAAACTTTTTCTATTTCTACACAGATGTCTTCTTTCAACCATAAAGAAGATAGTGACATCACATCTTTTGTATTAACTACCACTAACTACTTAGTGGTTAACTACTTCTTCACTTCTTCCCATAAGTGAATCATATAATATATTTTATCATATTATAAGCATATATTTTATCATATTAAAATCATATATTTTTATTGAATTGAATGATAACTATATTTTTTGTTTTGTGACTTGCTTATCTCACACAGTGCAGTATCTTCAAAGTTATAGCATGTGCTTCAGGTGCCATATGGAAGAACTTTCTTCTTCCTTTTTTAGGGTGAAAATTATTCTATGCATATACCTACCACATTTTACTTATCCATTTATCTGTTGATGGACTTGGGGTGTTTCTACATTTTCACTATTGTGAGCAATGCTGCTATGAAGATGGGTATACCAATAACTCTGGGAGGCCTTGTTTTCACTTCTTGGGGTAGACAGCTAGAAATGGAATTTTTATATCATGTGTTAATTCTATTTTAAAATTTTTGTGGGACCTCATACGTTCTCCACAGCAGCTATACCACTGTATTCTCCCAACAGTGTGCCAACAGGGTTCCAATTGCTCCACATCCTTAACAAGACATTCTTTTCTTTCTTTATAGTATTTATTCTTCAATATTATATTTTATCCTCACTCTAAATCTGTGAGATAGAGGGGATTTCTCTAATTGTATAAATAGAAAACCTAGGCTCAAAAAGTAAGGAAATATGCTCAAATTCATGCTAATATGATGACACTATGAAAAATAAATATAGTTTCTTTGGAAAGAAGTATGGAGAACCCTCAAAGAATTAAAATTAGATCTTCTATTTGACCCTGCAATCCCACTACTAGGCATCTACCCAGAAGGAAAAAAACAAAAGCAAAAATGCTTTATCATAAGGACATTTTCACTAGATTGCTTATTGCAACTCAATTTACAGTCTCCAAGAGATGGAAATAGCCTAAATGTCCATTTACTCAGGAATGGATTAACAAACTGTACTGTATGTATACCATGGGATTCTACTCAACCATAAAGAAGATGGCGACTTCACATCTTTTGTATTAATGCCAATAAAGTTGAAAAAGTCTTCTAAGTAAAGTATTACAAGAATGGAATAGCAAATATCCAATGTATGCAATACAAATTCACACTCACATCAGAGGAAAATTTATTTCAATTCAAGTTGGGAGATGGAGTAATAAGAGAGGGTAGAGCAGTGAGGGGGTGTTTGGGGTGCTCCCACTAATGGGGACAATGTAGGGGTGTATGGAACACCTTTGGGGTATGGGACATAACTACAAGAGGGACTCTACCTAACAAATTCAAATACCGTGATTTGGTTGTTTATACTCTGACATTTAACCTGAAATAAAAATAAATAAATAACATTTTTTACACAGATGTCTGTTTTCTTAATGATTGGGATATTTATTTATCTCTTTAGGTATATGTGAATTTTATTCAGAGAATAACTGAGTGAAATTAACACATGTTTCTTAAAGGAGCTGAAAAGAACTGTGTGCTTTATATGGAAGTGACGTACAGTAAAGGATGATTTCCAGAAAGATATTGGCTATTATGTTAACTTTTTTTCATTGTTTAAAAAACTACAGTACTTTTTTAAGGCTGCATAGTATTCCATGTGTATACATGTACCACAATTTGTTAATCCATTCACGGTCGATGGGCACTTGGGCTTCTTCCATGAATTGGCAATTATGAATTGAGCTGCAACGAACAATCTGGTGCAAATATCTTTGTTGCAAAGTGATTTTTGATCTTTTGGATATACATTTAGAAGAGGAATTGCAGGATCAAATGGTAGGTTCCTTTTAGATCCCTGAGTGTTCTCCAAGCTTCTTTCCAAAAGGAACACATTAGCTTGCATCCCCACCAGCAGTGCAAAAGTGTTCCTTTTTCTCCATATCCATGCCAACATCTGTAGTTTTGGGATTTTGATATGAGGGCTACTCTTACTGGAGTTAGATGATATCTCAAAGTAGTTTTGGTTTGCGTTTCTCTGATAATTAAAAAGATGAACATTTTTTCATGTGTTTGTAGGCCATGAACCTGTCTTCTTCAGAGAAGCTTCTGTTAAATGGGATCAATTATTCTTTTCTTAGTAATAGTTTGAGTTCTCTATGGATTCTGGTTATCAAATCTTTGTCAGAAACACAACCTGCAAATATCCTCTCCCATTCTGAGGGCTGTCTGCTTCCTTAACTTACTGTGTTCTTGGCAGTGCAGAAGCTTTTTAGGTTGATCAGATCCCAGTAATGTACTGTTGGTACTGCTTCAATTGTCGGGGGGGGGGGTACTCCTCATAAAGTGTTCTCCCAGGTCAATTTTTTCAAGAGTTTCCCCTGCACTGTCTCCAAGAATTTTTATAGTTTTATGCCTTAAGTTTAAGTCTTTTATCCAATGAGAGTCAATTTTTATTAGAGGTAAAAGGTGTGGGTCCAGTTTCAGTCTTTTACAAGTCACCAGCCAATTCACCCAGCACCACTTGTTGAATAGGGAACCATTCTCCCAGTTTGTATTTTTTGATAGGCTTATCAAAGATCAAATGATGATAAGTGTCTAGGTTCATCTCTTGGTTCTCAATTCTGTTCCATACATCTACCTCTCTATTTTTGTGCCAATAAAAAGTATCCAATGTATGCAGTACTTTCATGAAACCAATTTATAATTACTCACACTTTCCTATGAAAGATAGATCACAACTATAGCCCAGGATGAAGGAGAGAAGTGGAGGGGAATAGGACAGGAGGGGGAGGTTTGATAGAGGGAGAGTAAATGGTGGGACCACACCTGTGGAGCATATTGCAAGGGTACAAGTCAAATGTGATGAGTATAGAACATAAATGTCTGAACACAATAATTAAGTAAATGTGGTGAAAGCTGTATGTCTTGGTTTGATAAAAGGACTCCAAATTGTAAAAAAATATCAACACATTGTACCCTACAAATGCATAAATGTATTCATGATCTATGTGTATATGACTTAATAAAAGAAAAAAAAAGAAAAACTACAGTACTAAGTGTTGTAAATGTAAGTTTCGATCACTACACAAACCCAACAAACAGCAAATAAAAGAGAAATCATTAAATAAGGACCAGGGTCAGCATATTTAAAGTGAATGGGGAGATAATCCAAGGGGCACACTGTTGAGAGAAGAGCTAGTCAACAGGCTGAAAGAGACGGGGTAGTCAAATTGATGACAGAGGACTGGCCTGAAACCCGGCAGCACGTAAACTTAGTTCTAAAAGAGTAGACATAAATTTTCTGAATATCTATTTCCCACATAACAATAAAAGAACTTGAAAATGCTGCCAAATTTCAAGAATTATTATAAAATGAAATGGAATTTGAAGATTGGTGATTTCCTTTCAAGGAGCAACAGTCTCACTGCTAATCAGACAAGGAGGTATATATTTTTCTGGGAAGTGTGAGTAAGATGTAGGAGGCTCCCCTCAGTATAGGAAAACTGCAAACTCATTAACCTTTACCCAGCTGGCCTGAAACACATCAGCTAATATTAAAGACAGAAAGACCTTAGAGTCTGTGGGCAGTGCCTGTGGCTCAGTGGGTAGGGCGCTGGCCCCATATACCAAGAGTGGCGGGTTGGAACCTGGCCCCAGGCGCTGTAGTCCCAACTACTCAGGAGGCTGAGGCAAGAGAATTACCTAAGCCCAAGAGCTGGAGGTTGCTGTGAGCTGTGACAGCACAGCACCCTACCAAAGGCAACAAAGTTAGACTCTGTCTCTTAAAAAACAAAACAAAACAAAAAAACCTGTAGAGTGTGTCGGTTTTCCGGCATTTGGGATGGAAGTGAAGGGCAGGAGGGAGTCTGCCTTTAGGAGTCCTAAGAAGGAGTCTGCGCTGCCTTCTTATTTTCCCTCATTTGAAGGTCAGACCTTTGGAAGAGAAAAGAGGACACAAAAATGAACAGCTGGTTCTGGAATGGCAAAAAAGAACAAGCCTGGCTTTTTTTGGCCTGTGATTATGTTCACAAGGTTTGCAAAGCCTGCAGAGACAAAGTGCATCTCACAGATCTACAGAGATCATATTTTTCAAGTCATTTCCTGGGATAATCAAGACGAGTTTTAAACCTGAAGAGAGAAGCGGATGCCACAGGAAAGGGCAACAGCAAGCTACACGGTGAACATAGCTACAAACGCAGAGAGGAGACCGTGGAGCAGACAGCGCCGTCCAGTCCCGAGGGAACCTCGGAAGGGTATTTAGAATGCGGCATAATGTCTTTGTATTTCTATATAACAATGCCGGGATTAAACATAATCAGATTAACATGAAAACTGAGCAGAAAGAAGGAAAATGCGGGCTGAGACACAGATCTGAACGGCTACTGGCACTTGGTGGGCGAGGCAGAGACACAGCCGAGCATCCCGGGTGCACAGGCCGGCGGGCCGGACAGGCAGCGCTCAGCACCGAATGTCCACACAGTCAAACTCCTGAGACCCTTGCTTTAGTTAATAACATAATTCCATTGGTATGTAAATCGTCAAAAAAAAAAACCAAAAACAAACAAACAAACAAAAAACCCAACTATTCATTACTGTAACGAGGAAAAAGGGGTAATATCAAAACAAGCTATGGTGGCTGCAGGTGAACCGGCCCGTTGAATTTGGAAAGCGATGCTCATAGTTTAAAGGGAGCCAGACTTCCATTCAGCCGGCTGACACTTAGTTCTGTTTCAGCCACATATTTTTATACCAGGCGTCCTCAAAGTACCGTCCGTGGGCCACATGCAGCCTGCCTAGGACATTTATCCGCCCGCCGAGTGTTTTTGCCCCCCTGTCTGTCCTGCTTAGCAACCAACTTGTCCCAGGGCCACCGTCTGGCCCTCCGATGGTCTGAAGGACAGTGAACTGGCCCCCTGTTTAAAAAGTTTGAGGACCCCTGTTTTATACCATTGAGGAAGAAGCAATTCTAGTAATTCTGAGCTAGTTACAGAATAGCAAAGTAGAATTCAAAACCTAGGTCTGATAACTACTAGCTGATGACTTGGTAAACTCCTCAAATAAGCCTTATTTTGCATATTTTTAACCTATAAAAAGCAATTGAAAAATCCTCCTACTAGTGTTTTTGTGGTCATTAGGTGCAAAAATAAAATTAAAATACTTAATACAGATCTTGCATTATTACGTGTGAGATAAATTGCTTTTATTTACCATTACTTATTTCCTTTGCTACCATATTCTTCATCTGTAAATTAAGGGTCCTTGATAGGATGATTTTCAAAATAAGACTTAAGAACTGGAACTTCTCTTTGTTTCTTAAATCCTATGAAAAATCACTAACTAAAATTGTAAAAATATGTATATGTACATCTATATCCACACACAAATGTGATCTGAAAGGTCACCTTCAGAGCAGGGAAGACAAGAGAACACCAGCTTGCGATTTGGGTGTGATAAAAGGGGGAAAGTTGAATTGTGCAATTTCTACTCTAAGTTTTAAAAAAATGAAAAGTGCTTAAGAAGTTCATTGAACTGGGACAAAAGTAGTATCAATGTTTGATTTGCTGAGCTGAAATCTGCTGACCAAGGGCACTGAAAACCAAGCAGGGAGACGAGATACTTTGCACAAAAGCAGTAAATGACTTGGACATGTACGAAGTAGTGTCATGAAGGACTCAGAATAACACTACAGAAGCGGATGATATGGGAAATATCACTCTGACATTACTAACAGAGATGGATGGGCAGATCCTTGGAGCGCTATACTACTACTTCCCCACTGCCAGTCCGTTACACATCTGTCAAGACCTCAGTTATTTCTGCTTACTATCAGTATTCGTTTTAAAAAGAATGCTTTGATTACTTCTATAAATAGAACCCAAGCATCTCTTACTTCTAGTAAAAATATTATAATGAAAATAATGAAGAAAAAAATCATGTTTTAAATTTCTAGATACTCCTGCTTGCCAACATTTTGAGTCTGATATTATCTTTTTTTTTAAATAGAAGTATTAGCAAGTGTTACTAAAAAATGTTAAATAAATACCAATATCAAAGTGAGACATCACTATTGATGGGATGCAATTTTATAATTGAAAGGGGTAGAAGTCAATGTAATCTAATTAATTAATTATTAAATTAATAATCATTTAAGTCTCTATAGCTCATAGATAATTTGAAGTTCAGCTAAAATCCTCTTGGACCACTAGTGCTATTCTGATTTACTTTCCAGGGTAAATGTACCCTAGGAACCACAACCAACAGGATCACTTGGGGAGTTTTAAATGCACTGATGCTCAGCCCCCAGGGGTAGAGACTCAGATTCAGTTGCCCCAGGTGAGGCCGTGGCTTTGTCACAGTTCTCAACCACCCAGGTTATCTGATGTAGAGACATGATTGAAAGTCCTTCTCCAGAACCACAGACTGAATAGAAAATATTATTTATCACATGGTTTGGAGGTACTCAGAAAACTAATTACGTAATATAAAGATCCGCTTAACTTTATATTATTTTCTGATGCCATTTGTAGATTAATAATAATCAAGACAAGATCGCAAATATGCCAAATGTTGATTTTAGCAAGGCATTGAACAACTCTCAGTTACATTGCAGAAAGACTTAAAGAGAATGAGTGCTACTTGAGAAATCATGAGTAGTTTGCTGTAGGTATGGTTACGCTAATTTCTAAAACATGCACAAAGGCGCATTTGCACGTGTGTGCCTCATGTGCAAAGTAGTCAAACTGTCTGTTTTGATAGTTGAAGAATCTTTTTGATGATATGGCTAAGAGGCTGACTTGTAAAAATTATGGTGACACGAAGTTAGGAAAATTATATGATACCCGAAGACACTGAAGTCTACTTTTAAAATACCTTACTACTTGAGTGTTAATGGTAATCATTTTTTTTTTTCAGTTTTTGATCGGAGCTGGGTTTGAACCCATCACCTCTGGCATATGGGGCCGGAGCCCTACTCCTTTGAGCCACAGGCACCGCCAATATTAATGGTAATATTTAACGAGGGAGAAAAGTTGACTATTAAATTTTAAGTTAAGTTTGGCTATCAAAGTACAGGACAATTCTGGGCTAGCAATTACATTAAAAGATATAGGACTTTGGCAAGTGCCCAGTACAGTATAAACCTGTGGAGCATTATGGCTAAAACAACAACAACAAAAAAAGAAAACAAAGCAAAGAAATCCTCTCTGATTTAAGTTGAGCTGCATTAAAAGAAGAGCACTCACTATTCTAGAAAATTTAATACTCTCATTCTGCCAGAGTTATTCTGGTCTTAGAATTCAGTATTCTATTCTGGAAGTCAATTTTTTAAAGGTAAGATTAAACAATAATTTGTCAAAAAAAGAATTAATAGGTTAAAGAAGAATTTTTAAGAATTTGATATTAAAAACGGTTCAATGAGCTGGACATTTTTAACTTGTAAAATAAATGTAAAGATTGTGTAATAGTTTCCTATAGCAATAACCTTTGATGGGTTCTAATGCCAAACAGGAGTTTTAATAGATTTTTGTGTGAGTATTGGGAAGTTAATCTGAAAAACATTACTATTGGCTAAAACCTAACCTCAAGTCAAGCCTCAAATTATTCAAATGTAATGACGGGTCCTTAAAGTAAGGGCTCTGTTACAATTGGAAGGGTTCAGCCTAAGGGCCTAAGACTTCTTTAGAGAAAGAGTAGACTGGGTGCTGGGTGCTTTTAACAACATTAAGAGAGGTAAGCAATTTTTCTTTAAGATCATGAAACTACATACATCTGAAATAAAATTATAAGTATGGACAACTGTTTTTTTCTGGAACAAATGGTTGTCCATGTCTTAAATCTAAGTCCTTTAACTAGTGAGAGTCAATTTTTGTTAGAGGAGAAGGTCTGGGTCCAGTTTCAGCTTTCTACAGGTTGCCAGCCAATTCACCCAGCACCATTTGTTGAATGGGGAATCTTTTCCCCAGTTTATATTTTTAATAGGCTTATCAAAAATCAAATGATGATAAGTTTCTGGGTTCATCTCTTGGTCTTCAATTCTGTTCCATACATCTACCTCTCTATTTTTGTGCCAATACCATGCTGTTTTGATCATTATCAATTTATAGCATAGTCTGAAGTCTGGAAGCGTGATTCCTCCTGATTTGTTTTTATTCCTAAGTAATGTCTTGGCTGTTAAAGGTTTTTTCTGTTTCCACATAAAATGAAGTACTAATTTTTCCAGGTCTTTAAAGTATGACAGAGGTGAAATGCTTGATAAAATTGGCCTGGGAGAATATTTTATGAGGCAGACACCCTGGGCAATTGAAGCCACATCAAAAATACATTACTGGGACTTGATCAAATTAAAAAGCTTCTGCACTGCCAAGAACACACTAAGTAAAGCAAATAGTTCCCAAAATGGGATGGGATTTTTGTAAGTTATATGTCCAACAAAGGTCTAATTACCAGAATCCACAGAGAACTCAAACTAATTACAAAAACAAAAAACAAAAACCCCTAAGTGATCCTATATCATTGTGGGCAAGAGACATGAACAGAAGCTTCTCTGAAGATGATAGGTGCATGGCCTATAGACCCATGAAAAAATGCTCATCATAATCATCAGAGAAATGCAAACCAAAACTACTTTGAGATACCATCTAACTCCAGTAATAATAGCCCACATCACAAAATCCCAAAACTACAAATGTTGGCATGGATGTGGAGAAAAGGGAACACTTCTGCCCTGCTGGTGGGAATGCAAGCTAGTACGTTCCTTTTGGAAGGAAGTATGGAGAACACTCAGGGATATAAATATAGACCTGCCTTTTGATCCAGCAATTCCTCTTCTAGGTGTATATCCAAAGGACCAAAAATCATTTGGTAGTAAAGATATTTACACCAGATTGTTCATTGCAGCCCAATTCATTGTTGCCAAATCATGGAAGAAGCCCAAGTGCCCATCGACCCATGAATGGATTAATGAATTGTGGTATATATATACCATGCAGCATTAAAAAAAAAAAAGGAGACTTCACCTCTTTTATGTTTACATGGATGGAGCTGGAAAATATTCTTCTTATTTAAGTATCTCAGGAATGGAAAAAAATATCAAATGTACTCAGTACTACTGTGAAACCAATTTACAATCACTCACACATGCATGTGAAAAATGAAACACAACTATAGCCTAAGGATGAAGGAGGAAAGGGGTTGGAAGAAGGTAAGAGAGGGGGGTGGGACGAGAGAGGGAGGATTAGTAGGGGGACCACACCTATGGAACATATTGCAAGTACAAGTTGGATCTATCAGGTGTGGAGCATAAATGTCTTAATCTTGTAATTGGGTAAAAGTGGTGAAGGCTATGTTGCTTAGTAGGATGTAAACATTTCAATTTGTACAAATAATCATATTTATGATCTATGTACAAATGACTTAATTAAAAAAAAGAAATGGTTGTCCATGGTATATGAAAATTTATGTATTTATTGTCATTCTCCTCTTATGTTTTTGTGCTATTTCAAATGGCTGCACAGAGATTATCAAGAAAATAAAATAGTGTTTTCTGCCTTAATATAAAAATTTAAAGGTGGCCCCTGTGGCTCAAAGGAGTAGGACGCTGGCCCCATATGCCAGAGGTGGCGGGTTCAAACCCAGCCCTGGCCAAAAACTGGAAAAAAATAAAAAATAAATAAAATAAATTAACTAAAAAAAAATTCAATGTATGTTATCAATTTTGAAATCCTAAGTGTTTCAGTCTTAACTACTGAAATTTAACCAGGAGTCATGTATACATGTATATAAAGGGTAAAAGGTATCTTATAACAGTCTATATTTGATAGATATAAGAATATTTTATGTTATTTGAATATATTACTCTGCCACAAAATTAGGTTTAGGAATTTTAAACAAGTTCCTCTTTCTTTGTATGAATGAAATATAAAATTGTTGAAAATAACTTCCTAAATGACTTCCATTTATTTTTGAAGTCTGTAAACATGCTGTGAAAGAGAAATAAGCTTTGACATTTCTCTTCAAAAATTCTTCAAATTGTAGATAAATATGTATAAATAGTGCCCTCGTAAACTGAGCAGAAAATAAATGTTCTTTCCAGGGTGCAGGACCTCCTGACCATAATCAAATTGAATGAGTGAAAGATCTATATCCCACATCTACATTTAAATCATCCTGCTCTCATAAAATGCCTGAGACATGATTATAAAATGAATTAACCATAATCTTTACAGAGGTGTCAGTTGCACATATTTAATTTTGCATGTTTTTAAAGGGTAATAAATCAGGGGAACAAAAATATATGCCAAAATCCATAACAATTTTTACACTCAGTCAGACAAGGTGTTTCCTGTTACTTTAATAAATACTCATGTAGTCAAAGTTTCAGGCAGTGAAACACCAAAGTTCTGCCAACACCCTAAACACAATGTTTCAACTTCAGTGTCTCTTTCAGTAAATGCTCATTATTCATTAGTTATGTGAGTGAATGCGAAGCAGGAACACAGAAAGAAGGTGTTTATGTCTTCACAGAAATACAGTTCTCCTGAGACTTTTTAATTTATGACCTGTATGATTGGGCATATTGCCTTTTTGTTCATATTTTCTCATCTGTAAGCTAAGAATATTAATAATAATACATGCTGCATTGATTGCTGTGATAATTAAAGAGAATAATAGATACAAAGTGCTTAAAATAGACCTGGCTCATAGAAAACGCTCCATAAGCCTTAGTTACTGCTGCTGCCACTACCCGGCTGTCATTGATGTCAACTCTAGTCTTCCTTCCTTTGATGTCTTTTATGTGTAGAAGACACATATTTAGTAAAAGAACCACTCTTTGCTTGTTGCATTAAAATACAGAACATTTCACTCTCCTGCCCAGTTATCCATGCACGTAGTTACACACAAAATCAGGTGTACCCAAAGGCCAAGAAGGGACATATTATAAAATAACCTGGGGGGACCTCGCCTAAGGTGCACAATGCAAGGGTACGTTTCAAAATAACTTAGGGAAAATTATAAAAGTCTTACCATAAAAAATAAGTCAGGTGACGGTTATGATAATCAGTTTGATTTAAGCATTCCACATTGTATATCAAATCATCCCATTGTACCCCATAAATATACAGTCACGATTTAATTAGAAATTAAATTTAAAGAAAACCATGATTCACCATAGTTATTTGTGTTCTCTGCTGACAGTGGAGCCTGATCATTCAAGCTGTGCTTGGAAGGCAGAGCCTTCCCCAGGCAGTATCTCAAAACATTACTTTTAAGAATGTCATGTAAATGCTCTAAAAAAAAAAAAAAAAGGACAAATAAGTAAAGGTTTCAATGTCAAGTAAACTTAGAAAAGAGCACATATGACAACTATCCTTAGAGATCCCGTTACTTTAATTATATTTATGGTTATCCAGATTCCTTTTATCTAGAAATGACCACCTTGATCTCTTTCTTGTGGTTACGAGTCTTTTGTTGCGTGCAGCACTGGTGGAACCATAAATAAACAGAGCCCTTATACTAAACGCTGTAGGAAGGTGACTTGCACAGGCCATCTCCTGCGGGCCTGAATCCACCCAGTAACCAAAGGACTAAAACAATCCACCCAAGGGCAATGGGAGCTCGTGCATTTCATGGAGGCTCCCTGAAAGGATTTCTGCTAAGTTTTTACTGCTCATATCCTGGGGGTTCTGTGTTTTCCATCTTTCCTGGCAATTCGGTGAGCTACTAAATAAACTTCAATTACAGTCCTCCTCCACTTAGACACCATGTCTTTCCCTTCCTTGCAGTCAACATAATCCAATAAACGAAAAAGTAAACAGAAAACAAAAACACAGACTCTCTTCCAACCAGCCAGGAAGGAAAGGAAATTTTATATGCGTGTGATATATATATATACACACATATAGTTTATATAAACACACATATATATAGTTTATATTTCTGTATATCTATATAGATTTTTATCTCAACATTTCTCAACTTGATTTGATAAAAAATAATACTTCCCCGTCTCATGTTTTTGCCACCCAAACATCTATTATCTCCAGTTAACACGTTTGAGCTACGTGGTAGGAAATGTGAACTATAGCTGCGAGCAGCTGCCGGATCCGGAGCCTTAGGGACAGCAGTCCTCGAGCCCTCACTGCTTCCTTGGGGATGGCGGTCCTGGTGATACCGGAAAAGTGACGCTCCAGCCAGCTCAGCTGAACAGGGCTGGGGGACCTGCCGCTTCTGTCTTGGTGGCAGAAGCCAGCAAAATAACTGGCAGGCTGGAGCAAGCGGGGGAGCCTCCAGAGGCTCCAGTAGAGCGACGCTAGAGGACCTACTGGCTCTGCCTTGGCAGCAGCTGGCACAGAAACCTTCAGGCTGGAGCCAAAAGGGGAGCTTTGCTATCCCACCAGAGACTCCAGTAACAAAAAAGACCAGGCTGATGAGGGGAAAACGCTGGCGCTTCCTCCAGTGCATCCCTGATTGGTCCATTTTCAATCCTGCTCCTGACTGGTCTAATTTATAGACCAATCAGCTAAGCTCTCAGCTCATTGGACAACTGCCCCTATATAAACCTCTGAGCAGAGAGCCTAACAGCAGATCATTGCTGACCTTTGAGAGAGAAAGAGAGCAGAAAAGCAAAACCATGGCAGATCATCACAGACCTTCAAGGAAGATAGAGCAGAAGAACAAGACTTCAGCAAACTGCTGCAGAACTTCGAGGAAGAAAGAGCGAGAGCTATAACACTTCTACCACTGACCCTGTTCTACAAAGAGGCTTGGCTCTTTGTAGGAGCTGTAACACTTCTGCTGATCCTGCCTTACAAAGGAGCTTGGCTCTTTGTAAGAGTTGTTTTCATGAGAGTTGTAACACTCACATCCTGCCCTGCAAGGCAGTTTGGTTCTTTGAGCTGTAAATAAAACCTCACTGTTCATTCTGTGGTCCGTAGACTCATTCATCGAATCGTCCAGACCAAGAGCCTGGAAATCTAAAGTCAAAAATCCGGTATCACTGGGACCCTCACTGATTCCTCTACATTCACTTCCTCCACTTGTGCCTTATTCTATCTAAGTGATTGAAACACATTTCATTAGTGTTGAAAATTCTGCAGCCACACAACTCACTTTAAGCTACATAACCTGGCCTTTGGCACAGGAGCTGAAGAAGTGGCACCTCTCATGAGGTAACAAAATGGGGTAGAAACTTCCCTGGGTGACTGGATTTCTCCCCCCACCACCTTTCAGCTGTATTGGCTGAAGACAATTAATCAATAAGCAAGGACAGAGGTGGAAACATACAGTTCTTGATATTTAATAAATGGATTAGTGAAGTCCCTGGCTTAAGCACATAAATTAATAAGCAGTAGGTCCTTTACTTAATGAGGAATTTCCTTTTTAAAACCTGAATGAATTATCGGAAAGACCATGGCATAAATTCAAAGGCACTTTCTGACCTTCTTGCATTCCAGCCGGCATGAATTTTTAACAAGATGCCGTATATCGGAAAGGTATATTGGAAATTGTTCATATGAAAACTGCACTTAAAAAAAAGTCAAATCAGGGAAACAAAGAAAGGAGCAAAGGAATATTTAACTTCTGGAGATTAAAATTTTGAAAAAAGTATTTACAATCTCACATTTTGCTCTAAAATATTAATTAGGTATGATAAATATTTTTATTATTTTGGTGATTGTTTTGTATTCTATTTTAAAAATGTCCAATATTGTAGTATATAATGGAAATATAACTGTTAATGTATTTTTTGAGGGTTGAATTATTTATTTTCTTCTGCCTTAGGATTATTTTTTCAATATTATACATAATTTTATTTTCATAAAGGTACTGTAACATTCTTATCAAATGTATTACCGTGTAATTTTTTTACTTTTTTTTATTAAATCATAGCTGTGTACATTAATGCAATCATGGGGTACAGTGTGCTGGTTTTACGTACAATTTGAAATGCTTTCATCAAACTGGTCAACATAGACTTCATGGCATTTTCTACATAGTTATTGTGTTAAGACATTTATATTCTACACCTAGTAAATTTCACATGTACCCTTATAAGATGCACC